>BDUI01011360.1:2887-20494 GCA_002335545.1 Apodemus speciosus
GGACATGGAGGGATGTTCCTTACTGGCTTCTTTCCCCTGGCTTGCTCAGCCTGCTCTCTTACAGAACCAAAGAATATCAGCCCAGAGATGGTACCAACCACAAAGGGCCCTCCCACCTTGATCACTAATTGAGAAAATGCCCCATAGCTGCATCTCATGGAGACACTTCCCCAACTGAAGCTCCTTTCTCTGTTATAACTCCAGCCTGTGTCAAGTTGACACACAAAACCAACCAGTACAGGAGGGATGGGGAAAAAAGAAGGAAAAT
The DNA here is from genome assembly GCA_002335545.1 of Apodemus speciosus. Lineage (NCBI taxonomy): Eukaryota > Metazoa > Chordata > Mammalia > Rodentia > Muridae > Apodemus > Apodemus speciosus. The sequence continues at coordinate 3,156 of BDUI01011360.1, forward strand.
GCATAGGAAGACTAATACAATTAAAAGTAACTAAGGGCAACATGGAATATTTTACTGAAGACAATTTGAAACATTTGAGTTCATTCATTGCTTAAGTAGAACATTATTAGTAGAAAACCCAAGAAGAATAGTGTTTCTAAAGGTTGCTACATTCTTTCTTTTTAAATTATTTTGTTCATTTACATTCCAGCTGTTGTCCCATCCTGGTCCCCCCTCCCACAGTTCTGCATCCCATTCCGTCTTCCCATTACTTCCTAGAGTGCAGTCACCCCACCAGGCATTCCCCTTCCCTGGGGCCTCAAGTCTCTCAATGATTAGGTGAATCTTCTCCCACTGAGGCAAGATCAAGCAGTTCCCTGCTATAAATGTGCTGGGGACCTTGGACCACCCCATGTATGCTGCTTGGTTGGTGGCTCAGTCACTGGGAGCTCCGAGGGGTCAGGTTAGTTGAGACCGCTGGTCTTCCTATGGGATTGCCTTCCACTTCAGCTTCTTCAGTCATTCCCCTAATTCAACCGTAAGGGGCCCCGCTTCAGTCTGATGGTTAGGTGTAAGTATCTGCATCCGTCAGGTGCTCCACTATGTTTGTAACAGCCTTATTTGTTATATACAGAAGCTGGGAACAACCCAGATGTCCCTCACCTGTATAATAGAAACAGGAAATGTGACTGATTTACACGAAGGAATACTATTCAGCTGTTAAAATGGAGGCCATCATGAATTTGGCAGGCAAATGGATGGAACTAGAAAATATCATCCTGAGTAACGTAACCCAGACCCAAAAGGACATGCATAGTATGTATTCACTTATAAGTGGATATTAGCCAAAATGTACAGAATACCTAGGATACAACCCAGACCATAATGGAAGGCAGAGGGAGAGAGGGACATGAGTGGGAGAAGGGAAGAGATGGGGGAAAGGGGAACRGGATGATGTATGGCGGAGGACTGGAGAGAAGCCCAGAGGGCTAGTAGAATGAATGGAAATATGCAGCCTCTGGAGGTGGAAGGTGGGAGGACCCTCTAGAAAGTACCAGAGACCTGGGATGTGAGAGACTCTCAAGACCCATTGGGGGTGACTTTAGCAAAAATACCCAACAGTGGGGAGAGGGAACTCAAAGAGCCCAGCTCCAGTACATAGACAGGGCTTCAAGTGGAGGGACCAAGTTACCAATCCACAGTCAAAATTTCTGAACCAGAATTGATCCTGTCTAACTGAACTGCAGGGACAAAATTGGAGAAGAGACTGAAGGAAAGTAATCGGCACAACTTGGGATCCATCTTAGGGCAGATCACCAAGGCTTGACACTGTTACTGATGCTGTGATGTGCTTACAGACAGGGGCCTAGCATGGCTGTCCTGAGAGGCCCTACCAGGTTGCTACACTCTAATGATCCTAAATATGTAAATATACTAGGCTCCTGCCAAAGAGATATTAGATTGGTGGATGGAGTCAAGATTGCTATAAAATGACCTTGAAATAGGGAGATTATCCTGGAATATCTAGGTTGGACCATTGTAATAATAGGAGTCAGTACAGGTGATATGGGGGTGTGGAGGGAGCAGAAGGGAACCAGAGAGATGGCAATGTCAAAATTAATGGCTTTGAATAATGAGGGGCCAATAGCCAAGAAATGAAGGAGGTCGCTAGCCACTGGCACCAGCTATCATGTGAAGTCTATGATATTCTACAGAGTGGTGCTCAGAATGGTGCACTTCTTACCTTCTGAAGTGTAAGACAACACATTTTACTGTACTATGGTACTGTATTAGCCATACTTTGTTACAGCAGTAACAGTAAACTATCACAGTTCTTATTTGTGGTGCCTTGAATGATAGTGGTCCCCATTGGCTCCTATATTGAAATGTTTTGTCCCAGTTGGTGGAACTATTGGAAAAAGGTTAGGAGACGTGGCCTTGTTAGAGGAGGTATGTCAGTGGGGGTCAGTCTTTTAGTCAGGGTTTGTATTCCTGCACAAAACATCTTAACCAAGAAGCAAGTTGGGAAGGAAAGGCTCTATTCAGCTTGCACTTCCACATTGTTATTCTTGACCAAAGGCATCCAGGACAGGAACTCACATAGGGCAAGAACTTGGAGGCAGGAGCTGATACAGAGGTCATGGAGGGGTGCTGCTAACTGGCTTGCTTCCCCTGGCTTGCTCATCTTGCTTTCTTATAGAACCCAGGACCACAAGCCCAGAGATGGAACCACCCATAAGGGRCCCTCCCCCATTGATCACTAATTGAGAAAAATACTTTACAGTTGGATCTCATGGAGGCATTTTGTCAAGGAAGGCTTCTTTCTCTGCAGTAACTCCAGCTCGTGTCAAGTTGACACATAAAATCAGCCAGTATAGTGGGCTTCAAGGTTCTGAAAGCCCATGCCATTTTCTGTTTATTCTTTGTTTTCAACTTATGGATCTGACATAAGCTTTTAGCTACTGCTCCAGTGCCATGCCTACCTGCTGCCACACTCTCTGTATGAAGGTCATGGATGAATGTTCTGAAACCGTAAGCATTCCCCAAATAAACCCTTTCTTCTGTAAGTTGCTTGATCACAGTGTATCTTTGCAGCAATAAAAGCACAACTAAGACTCCATTATTGCAATTTGTTTTTAATCACTACAAAATACAGTGATGTGTTCAAGCTGCAGAGTCTTGTAATTTTAAGGAAGGTATGGTGAATCCCAGGTATCTGGGGAATCCTTGTGTGTGTGTGAACTAAAGCAGCAGATGTGGCAAGTGATTCACACATTGAAACCATTCCAACAAGAAGGTTGCTGTCCAAGCCTCACACTGGGGAATTCCTCCTGCCAGGCCACCAGATGTGTGACTGAGGTTCATATCACATGTTGAGTTCCATTCTGAGACCCAATCTGATCAGAGCAAGAGGCCCCACACCATATTTCCCCCGCCAGTATTGCCTAAGATGTGCTCAGGTCCTCATCGTCTAACTCTGAACTACTGGGTTACCAACTCTGAACCAGTAAGTGGTCCATAAAATCGATTTTATACTGAATTCATCTTCATTTCTGTATTTCCTGCTGCCTCATCTTGCAATCTGGACACTGTGCCTCCTGGCTGCTCAGAATCTCTACAACTTGAGAGAACCTGTTCAATTATTTGCAGCTTCAACTTTCAACAGCAGGGAATGGACTTACACAAGGGAGTCCAGGCTAATACACTAGATTTAGTCTAAATGGACTGGTCCTTGGCGACCTGAGCTGAATTACAAGAACAAAAACTGATCTTTTAAGACCTTATAGATGGGTCTAGAAACTTATGTCCATGAGAAGCAAATTGGAAGCCTTTCAAGGACAGCAGCTGGTGATGCATACCCAAACTGCTGTGGCCTCTGGTGAACCAAAGTGAAGGCAGAATAATGGATCTCTCTTTCTCTGCTTAGGCTTAATTTGCATTWGCTCTCATTGCTTCCTTCAGAAAGTACCCGCCAGCCTTTCTCAGCAGTTTCCCTTCCGTGGCATATCCATCAAAACCGCTCACAGGATGATGTTTCTGGGAACTCTTTTTTAGCAAACCTTTTTATTAATTCCTTGAGAATTTTATTCAATGTATTTTGAATGTTTCTGGGAACCACTCGGGCTCTAAACAACCAACGCTAAACTGTTAAGTTGGAGAACTCTGCTAATATGCTCTGTAACCCTGGTGATGTCACTAAATCTGAGATTTGTGGATGTATTTAAAGAAACATTCTGACATGGGAGATGTTTTGATTTTCGTTGATTTGGCAAAATATATAAATATCTGCATCATTAGATCCTGGAGATCCACGGCATAGCCCTTGTCCATCAGCATGATGTTCTGGGTTTGGCCTTCCATACTACAAAAATGTAAACAAAAATCAAATGAAGAAGGGAAACAGTAAAGATGACTTCCAGGTGTGGTAGCATGCTAGAAGCTCTCTCTATGTGAACCAATGAAAAATAATCAAAATAAGAAAACAAAGCAAAAATTTCTGTTCCATAGAGAATAAGAAGAAGAGCAACAGAAATCCACAAATTGTGGAAATTGGATAATGAAGCTAAGGATAGAGTCCTAGCCCTATGACTCTTGTTGGGGGAGGGAAAGCTTAAGACTCCATCAGAAAGTAAGCCAAGCAGTTATTTTTCATGGGAGGAGAATTAACTTCTCCCATGAATGAGCCCAAATCCTGTCTCTAGAAAAGTCATCCCTGAAACCCTACAAACAGACAATAAAAAGAAGTTCACAGAGGAACCCATACAGTATCTTCTTATTGTCTCCTTATTGGATGATTCCTGCATATGAGGGAGACTGACCAGTGCACCTGTGCAGCATCTTTTACCATCTACTCCTGGAAATGAAATTCTACTGGTCACATGAGATTAGCATGCAAATGATGAAGTTTCAGTCAGCCAGCACTGGAACACACACACATTCACACACACAATAATGTTTCACCAAGACTATGATTAATGGTGCTGAACAACTCCCATTGCCAGTGACATGGACATCATAGTGCTGTAGGCAAGGCATCACTCWTGGCTTCATGGCCGTGTTAGCAGTAATGACTGTTGCTGGTCTAGGCAATTACTATAATGTTTACTATGAGTTCTGAGAGTACTTCTATAAAAATATACAATGAAACAGCATAATGTGTCATGCTGGCAGGATCCATATATTTCCCTTGTTTGAACAACCTACATGGTCTAGGGTTGAATAAGAAGCTCCTTATATTCACATGTACAAAAATCACTCAACACACCCCTAAGAACATACATTGTTCTTAATCTATATGTGATTGTACTAAAAGTTGCCTCTGGGATACACATAAAGACACATGTAGGGGAGGTGGGTCAATGGAGGCCTTCTTCGAGTTATTCTCACAAAGAAGACAGTCATTCTATTTCTTTACAATTAGCCCCAGTAAGAGTCGAGCCCACTTATAAGCCAACCTCATAAGAGTAGAGGGGACATACCAAAGTACAATTCACTTAATGCTGGTATATATGGAGTTGTTGGAATATGAAAGTTTCAATTTAAGTGACAGTTTTACAACTTTTACAAATGAACACATAGGGTGTTTTCAGATAATATTTTTAATAGTATGTGCAGGTAGAAAACATACCAGAAGACAGAAAGCTTGAATGAAGAAGAAAGGGACACATAATCATTTTGTAGACAGAAACAAATGCTTGCTTAATGTTGATGCAGATATCAGGACAGGGATTCTTCCCATGTTCTTAACACACCAGTCCTAATTAGACACCCTATCTTCTCTCCTCATATTTCAAGGTTAGCTTTCTGTCTTCTAACTTTAGTAGTAAAAGGTGTGAGGTATCCATAGTCATTCTTTTGATGCAAATTTATATAGTTTGCATCAAAATATGGAAGTATCGTTAGACTTCTACAAGAATATTTGACACTAAAATTTAATACCATCCCTTTGAGAAGGAATAACTATTGAAACTTGGAATATTTCAGACGTAGCTATTCTCGTTTTAAAGATAACACATTTCATGAGCTTGCTGCTTGCCACCCAAAACAAGCACCAATGGATTAAATCAAAGTATTCAATATATTTCAAGATCATTGCAGGGACCATTGGTTAAGTCACACACAACAGGATACATAATGAGAATAATAATGACATTTAAACTGTTCTTGAATTCAGTGCCCTGTTAAAGTTATCAGATCTGTATGATAAGGATCAAAGTATCCACACTTTGCTTTGATCTTCCTTCATCTTGAGCTTCACGTGGTCTGTGAGTTGTATCTTGGGTAGTCCAAGCTTTTGTGCTAATATACACTTATCAGCAATTACATACCTTGTGTGTTCCTTTGTGATTGGGTTACATCACTCAGGATGATCATTTCTAGCTCCATCTATTTGTCTAAGAATTTCATGAATTCATTGTTTTTAATAGCTGAGTAGTACTCCATTGTATGAATATACCACATTTTCTGTACCCATTCCTCAGTTGAGAGACATCTGGGTTCTTTCCAGCTTCTGGCTAATTGGAAAGTGGATATCTACACTCATGGCTCACAGCCAACAAATAGAATGTGAATAGGGTCCCCAGTGGAGCAGCTAGAGAAAAGACCCAAGGAGCAGAAGAGGTTTGCAGCTCAGCAGGAGGAACAATAATATGTACCAACCAGTACCCACAGAGTTCCCAGGGACTAAACCACCAACCAAGGAGTAAACATGGAGGGTCCCACAGCTCCAGCTACATATGTAGCAGAAGATGACCATTTCAGACATCAATATGAGGCGAGGACATTGATCTTGTGAAGGCTTGATTCCTCAGAATAAGGGAATGCAAGTCAGGAAATTGGGGAAGGTTAGTAGAGGGAGGGGGATGGGATGGGGGTTTTTGGAGGGGTAAAGTGGAAAGAGTTTAACATTTGAAATGCAAATAAAGCAAGTATCTAATAAAAAACAAACAAAAAAAGGGAGGAAAGGAAGCCAAATGGCTGAAACTGATTTTGTGGCTAGGCTAGTTTTAGGGCATGTACTCAGAAATTAATAAAATATATCTCTATTATTTACCAGTGAAAATTTATTTATTCTATATTGCATACTCCATARAGAGAATGCCAAAGAATTTATGACTATCTTTCAACACTGACATGATTATTTTCATAACCTAATGTGTAGTTTCCATATTTGCTTTAAGGCTTAGAATTCACTAGGCAATGTATGGGCCAATTAATGAATCAATGGGCCCAAATTATAAAGGTTTGGCCACCAGTCCGTAGAGCTATTAGCAGACAGCAGAACCTCTAGTGGGTGGAGTTAACCTTTAGTGGGAGGAGCCAAGTGAAAGGAAACTAAGTCATTGGGATTGTGCTCCTTTTGAGGATATGAAATCCCAGAACTCTCCATATCTCTCATTTCCCAGGTAATGGTCAGTGAACAATTCTTCTGCTGTATGCTAACACAACTGTGTCTCCACAAGCCAAAAGTAGCATGGCCAAGTGACAATGGATTAAAGATCTTGAAACTATGCACCTCAGTCTACTGCTCCCCAGAAAAAAAAAATAAACCTGTTCCTCTTTTCAGTTATTCTTAGGTATTTTGTCACTGCCAGAAAAAAGCTGACTAACACTATTTGTTTCTTGCTTATGGGCTAGGCACTCTGTGGAGATGATTTCCACAAGGTACTTAGTAAAGCCACAAACATATAGGCTAGACTGACAGATTATTAAAATCTGGTAAAGGAGAAAGTCTGTTTTGCAGTATTAGGGCATCCTTTCAAAAAGAAGTAGATTTGTTGTTATCTGTTTTGCCTAGGTGCTATGGAGCATCATGGGTGGTATACCCAAGTATAGCCAGTCTTGGCCCTTCTACATGTCTACTTTGCATCTGCTTAAAGTTGATGAAAACGATGATTCCTTGAAGGTAGAAATACATTCTGTTTGGGAAACAAAGTAATGCACCACTATTATCCAAACTGCACTTTGTCAGAAAGGAAAGCTATAGGAAAGGTACATAACATAATTTGTGGATCTTATTGCTCATGTGATGTTAAATACAGCAAGSGAGTCAAGGTAAGGGACATTTGTCCCTTGTGTCCATGTATACACAWTGTGCTAGGCCTAACCTTGGATGCTACATGGAAAACTTGTTAACCTCACTTCTGATTTTAKCCCTCCCTCATTGGTTTGAGAAATGCCTTCTCTCCCTAGCCATTCCATTCATTAAATRARTGAATCATGCAGAGATCCATGTCCACTGGGGTAGGAACTTTATGATTTTATAGTTAAACGATTTTAAGTGTTTTAAAGCCCAGGGCTGAAGCTAGGCAGATAACTCACATGAAAGGCAATTAGTGGGCATGCCTGGACATCAAGTGTGACYTTCAGAACCTATGCAAATGTTAAGGAAAGCACCAAGTCTCCAAGGTTTTCCTCTGAACTCCACAAGAACACTCACTGCAGCATGCATTGATACCACACGCTCACACAGTCATTGCAGTGGCTTTCTTCCCGTGAAGCATCAACACTGCCCACCTCCTTCAATATGGTATTTCCTTTTGTCCTTCTCGTCTCTGTGGGCATTTAAAGTAAAATGTGAAGCAAAACCTACCCCTGCTTTTACTCCAGAGACATTGCTTTTAGGAAGAAACATCCAGCTTATCCTATTAGGTTGATCCCCAGATATCAAATGGAACCATTTTGGAGGCAGTTAAAATATGTGGTGCAGAATAATTGTGCTGTCAACTCAAAACCTGAAGTAGGACTTTTCAGAATAATAATGTGTTGATGAGTTCTAGTAAAATATTCCATGTTACTACACAAAACTATGAACTTAAGATTTCATATGCATTGTTTCTTAAGAGAAGCTTTTATTGAAAATAAAGAACATACTTGGATGTCTCCATTGAGCCTTAGAGCACAGGGGTGCACCATGGAAGAGGAGGAGGAAAGACTGTATGTGTCAGANAGAGAATGCCAAAGAATTTATGACTATCTTTCAACACTGACATGATTATTTTCATAACCTAATGTGTAGTTTCCATATTTGCTTTAAGGCTTAGAATTCACTAGGCAATGTATGGGCCAATTAATGAATCAATGGGCCCAAATTATAAAGGTTTGGCCACCAGTCCGTAGAGCTATTAGCAGACAGCAGAACCTCTAGTGGGTGGAGTTAACCTTTAGTGGGAGGAGCCAAGTGAAAGGAAACTAAGTCATTGGGATTGTGCTCCTTTTGAGGATATGAAATCCCAGAACTCTCCATATCTCTCATTTCCCAGGTAATGGTCAGTGAACAATTCTTCTGCTGTATGCTAACACAACTGTGTCTCCACAAGCCAAAAGTAGCATGGCCAAGTGACAATGGATTAAAGATCTTGAAACTATGCACCTCAGTCTACTGCTCCCCAGAAAAAAAAAATAAACCTGTTCCTCTTTTCAGTTATTCTTAGGTATTTTGTCACTGCCAGAAAAAAGCTGACTAACACTATTTGTTTCTTGCTTATGGGCTAGGCACTCTGTGGAGATGATTTCCACAAGGTACTTAGTAAAGCCACAAACATATAGGCTAGACTGACAGATTATTAAAATCTGGTAAAGGAGAAAGTCTGTTTTGCAGTATTAGGGCATCCTTTCAAAAAGAAGTAGATTTGTTGTTATCTGTTTTGCCTAGGTGCTATGGAGCATCATGGGTGGTATACCCAAGTATAGCCAGTCTTGGCCCTTCTACATGTCTACTTTGCATCTGCTTAAAGTTGATGAAAACGATGATTCCTTGAAGGTAGAAATACATTCTGTTTGGGAAACAAAGTAATGCACCACTATTATCCAAACTGCACTTTGTCAGAAAGGAAAGCTATAGGAAAGGTACATAACATAATTTGTGGATCTTATTGCTCATGTGATGTTAAATACAGCAAGSGAGTCAAGGTAAGGGACATTTGTCCCTTGTGTCCATGTATACACAWTGTGCTAGGCCTAACCTTGGATGCTACATGGAAAACTTGTTAACCTCACTTCTGATTTTAKCCCTCCCTCATTGGTTTGAGAAATGCCTTCTCTCCCTAGCCATTCCATTCATTAAATRARTGAATCATGCAGAGATCCATGTCCACTGGGGTAGGAACTTTATGATTTTATAGTTAAACGATTTTAAGTGTTTTAAAGCCCAGGGCTGAAGCTAGGCAGATAACTCACATGAAAGGCAATTAGTGGGCATGCCTGGACATCAAGTGTGACCTTYAGAACCTATGCAAATGTTAAGGAAAGCACCAAGTCTCCAAGGTTTTCCTCTGAACTCCASAAGAACACTCACTGCAGCATGCAYTGATACCACACGCTCACACAGTCATTGCAGTGGCTTTCTTCCCGTGAAGCATCAACACTGCCCACCTCCTTCAATATGGTATTTCCTTTTGTCCTTCTCGTCTCTGTGGGCATTTAAAGTAAAATGTGAAACAAAACCTACCTCTGCTTTTACTCCAGAGACATTGCTTTTAGGAAGAAACATCCAGCTTATCCTATTAAGTTGATCCCCAGATATCAAATGGAACCACTTTGGAGGCAGTTAAAATATGTGGTGCAGAATAATTGTGCTGTCAACTCAAAACCTGAAGTAGGACTTTTCAGAATAATAATSTGTTGATGAGTTCTAGTAAAATATTCCATGTTACTACACAAAACTATGAACTTAAGATYTCATATGCATTGTTTCTTAAGAGAAGCTTTTATTGAAAATAAAGAACATACTTGGATGTCTCCATTGAGCCTTAGAGCACARGGGTGCACCATGGAAGAGGAGGAGGAAAGACTGTATGTGTCAGAGGGGAYGGAGGACATCAAGGAAACAAGGCCCTCAGAATTAACTGAGTGCAGATGGGCTCCCAGAGACGGAGGTAAGCACAGGGCCTGCACGGGTCTGTGCAGGTCCTCTACATATATACTATGGCTGTTACCTTGGCGTTTTTGTGGGACTCCTAACATTGGAAGCAGGTATGTCTCTGAATCTTTTGCCTCCTCTTGGGACTCTTGTAGTCCTATTGGGTTGCCTTGTYTAGCCTCAATATGAGGGCTTTTGCCTTGTCTTACTGTATCTTGTTTTGTGTTTTTTGGTTATCTTCTCTTGCAGGCCTACTACTTTCTTAAGGGAAACAGAGGAGGAGTGGCTCCATGGGAGAGGGGATATCAGGGAGAACTGGGAGGAACAGAGGGAGGGGAAACTGTGGTCCAGATAACTGTATGAGAGAATGTTCTTTTCAATTAAAAATAAAAATAAAAGAAAGTAAAGAGCAATTAAACCCATATGAGAGAGGGAGAATTAATAATTTTCATTTCTAATGAAAGAAATTATCTTTTCRATTATTTACTAAATTGTAGAACTTATGACACCAAACTCTGCCTACTCCTTCCCAAATTAAAACTTCCGAAATCTCTGGCAGAAGTTTCATGCTTATTTCCATCAGAATAAAATTTAATTYAGTAATCAGAAGCTTTTCATAAGCTTAGTTTTCAAAACTAAAGTTCCCAGAACACTTCAGTAGAAAGACAGCTATGAGTTCTGTGTGGGCGCATCTCTGTTGCCGTTCGCAGGTGTTGACATACACTGTTACATGGTCGGCACGGGGAGGGCTATTTTTGTTCACCAAGGCTTTTCCTTATTTCATCCCTCCACTCTTGAGCTATGAGCAACAATTCTCCTAGGGGAATTTTCCATTCCCTGTGGATTGTTTTCTAAGGCTAAGACACAGGACTTCACAGGTAGCCTTCCTTCTTCATCATTGATTCAAAATGTCATTCTTGTTTAAAATGTGTAGACTGTGGTTCAAAGTCTTTGGGGGAAATTCTATCCTTCCTTCCTTTCCTTCCTTCCTTCCTTCCTTCCTTCCTTCCTTCCTTCCTTCCTTCCTTCCTTTCTTCCTTCCTTCCTCTCTCATCCTCATTCCTCTCTTCTGTCTTCCCTCCCTCGCTATTTCTCCCTCCCTTCCTCGCTCGCTCCCTCCCCTCCTTCTTTTATTATTGTTATTAGCAGACTTATCCAAACTTCTTCAACAGACACTAGAATCATTTGGGAAGATTTACAAACAATGCAAGCTCAGAACCAAGCCCAAGTCAATCTCTAGAAATCCTGGTTTTATTTATCTGAACAGAGGCCTAGAGACTACTGAGAAACCCTGATTGGACACCTGTACTTAAGACATTCACAAAGAACTTTTCATGGAGGTCATACTTTTGATAATGTCATATAATTTTTTCTATATGTATTGACAAGTATGAAAGAGCATACCATTTGTGTCATGCATATGAGAATTAATGTTATGAATGGGAGAATTCTCCAGATCATAGAGACTTAGTCTATCAATGGTCAGCTATTAATATTTAAGCAACCCCACTACAAATCTTCCCACTAAACATTACATATATTCATATCTTGAAAATAGCTGTATTTCCTCTATATCGTTGGGATACTGATTTTAATACTATCATGGATAGTCTCTCAAACCTATGGATGGCCAAGTACAGTTAGAAAATGGAATATAACCTGTACATACCACTTGTGCACATTAAATAATCTCCCTATCACTCGCATTATCTAAAACAATGTGAATGCAATGGAAGTAACTGATGTATTGGTTATGAAATGTTGATAAGTGGAAATGTCTGCACATGTTTATTTGGTATGTTAATTTCGGTYTGTGGTTAGTTGTGGATACAAAGGTGATACTATATAACAAACATGATTTAACTTTGGTATTAMCTTCATATGACCTATTTCAATATCTTTGACTATATTAGCTTGTTTTTTGTGATGTTTAGTCACATCAACTAATTAGTGTGAGAGTTCTCAAGGTCTTTAGAGGTAGTGATTGTTGATGTCCTGACTCCATGATTATTTCTTAGTGCTTTGAAATGACTTCATCCAATGATTTTCCTTTGCTTTTGCCCTTCCTGCTGCTACCACGATGATGTCAGTATTGATTATGCTGAAATGACTTAAGCTACCTTGGGAAGAACATGGAGACTGAAGAAACAGATAATTATGAATATYATACCAAGGACCATCAATGATGCATAAACTTCTGCAGGATCTCTGTGGAAACAGATGTCTGCCCTATATGACAAGGAATACAGATGTTGCCAATTTTCCTAGTGGAGTTCTGCACKAATTTCTCTCTTTCCTTCATAGCTGTATTAAGTACMGTTTAAGATGGCAGAATTTTATGGCTAGATAAATAGGGTATTCATATATTGAAAACATATGTGACTTAGAAAGTCAGTTGGAATAAAAGAGTCGGTAGAGTATACATGTGAGATGTTTATGTGTAGCACTCCATGTGTATACACATCCTCAGAGAGTCTCTGATGTTTGTGTGCTGCAATGTATGACCATACACTCATCTTCAGGGGGTCTCTGTGCAGGGCCTGCAGTACAAAATTCAAATGCATGATCCAAATAGGAGGAGCATCAGAAATGAGCCAACAGAAACTAGGTTGGCTCCAGGCATGGCACTTCATAAATGGCATGGTGTCACACTGTTTCCAACTAGGGGTTACAGGGGCAACAAAAGTAATAATAGCAGATACAATTGTGGCATCAAGAACTTGTTTGCCCTGGAACATTGTGGTAATATTTNGCCTTGGATTCCATCCAGTTTATTAGTGTTTACAGCTGCTCACATTCCGGCAGTACGATCTTCATGATTTCGAAAGATCAACCAGTATGCTCTGAACTTTCATTTCTAATTTCAGTAATTTGAGATTCCTTCTTGTTCTTGATAAGGACAGGTTTGGGACAATTTTTCTGACTTCTGAGATCAAGCATCTTTTAGAGTCACAGTTTTATCAGTCTCTATTTTTGCTTTCTATTTCACCAATTTACATGAAAAAAATTCATTCAGTTCTTTTCTTTCCTTTAGATTTAGTTGATTTTTACCAACCATTGCCTTAGTCCAGGTGACAAAGCTTCTGATCTCATACTTCCCTCTTGTTAAATTCAAGCTTTCCCAGCCATTTATTCCTTTGCAGTGCATGTTGTCTGCAGTTTCTTCTCTACCTGTCCTCTTCACTTTCACCCAGCTCAGCACATTTTCTGATTTCCCCTTTTGATTTATTTATCAACCCATTAATTATTTACAGAGTCTGGTATAGTTTCCATGTATTTGTGAATTACCCAGTGTTACTCTACACTTATTTCTAGTTTTAGCCCATACACAGGGAACACAGGACAATCCCTGCATTCTTTCTCCCTTTAAAGTTACTGAGATTTGCTTTGTGGCTGAGCACACAGTTAGTTCTAGAAGAGTTCCATTGTTAGTCACCCTGGACAGCCAACAAGTACCCCCATTGACTGAWCACAGCTTTCAGTGGACAATAGATAAAAATGGTGTCTACTTCATCATAATAAGCATCAAACTGACAAATAACTTTATTAGTAATATTCAACTGGACTATATACTCTCTGGACAATATGACAAGTTTTGATCATGGCTATCCAGGAGCAAAATCTTCTGCTCATCATTTAAGTCCAAGAAACTGGTATGATGGAACTAAAGGATGCCTTAGAGTTTAATATAAAAATCTCATGAAGATTTTGCTCCCAACATAAAATGTATCTATTTTAGAAAATTGGTGAATTAATATAGCAATACATTATAATCAATTTCTTTATGCTAGACTTTAGAGTAATGATTGTAAATGAACTTAATAATGTTTGTGTTGAAGCATATTTATGGATATTAGATTCCTTATTATTTTTATTATAAATATCTAGTCGCTATATGTCTCTAGTGCTCTGTGYGCCCACTCAATCCAAGTCACACTAGCCACTTTAAGGGGGAACTGGGAAAGGGGAAAGCATTCGGAATGTAAACAAAGAATATAGAAAATAAAAAATAAATAAAAAAGAAAAGAAAGAATGTTCCCACTTCTGCTCAGGATTTCCCACATCCAGGGACACTCTTGCCTCAGACATCCTTAGGAAGGATGCTCTCACTTCCTCTGAGCCCTTGCCCAAATGTCTCCTTTACTACTACAGCCTGGCTGTGTATTTCTCCCTATCTTTAATACTTTGGAATCCTGTCACCGAAATAGTAGGGAGATTTTCCCTTTCAGTGCAGGTATTTTTATTGCTTTCCATGAAGTTAATACAGAGGCTGGTGAAACATGGGTACATCCTGATAGGACCAGGGTATTATTCATACCATTGTGACTCAGCAATGCTAAAGCTTCTACAAGGAAGACATGGGATTTCCACATTTTCCTTACAGAGTTATTAATTTTTTTATAACAGAATTTGGAAAATAGAAAATAATTTTTGCATGCATGTATGCTGTGTGTGCACTTTTGTGTGTGTGTGTGTGTGTGTGTGTGTGTGTGTGTGTGTAAGTCTTTACACATCAATGGGCTATGTATGCTCCATGCTCCTTTCCTGATCATTTTTTGGATGTCATGGTTACTTTGAAGTCAAGGTGTATTAGTGCATTTTYTCCAAGTAAGAATAGTTTGTGTAGGCTTTATGTGTGGGAAGATATATGTCATATGCTCACTGAAAGATGTCTAATGGATTAGTATATGAGCCATAAAACATTCCTTTTATACATTAAAGGAACTTTTCAGAAGAGACCTTATATAAAATGTTTGTTACATTTATCCTCTTTGGGCCATTTAGTAGTAATTATTTTGTGGGCTGTTGTCACTATTTTTTTAACTCAGAGTTTCCAGATATAATACAGTGGCAGAACTGAAGAGATAAACTGCTCTTGCTTTATGAATGTGGTTGTGTGACTTAGTTGCTCAGCTGCTAGTTGTTAAGTTCTTTTCTTCATAGACTTTCAACCCTTGGACATTGATCATTTGCTGCTACTCTCTTCTGCTAGAGCTCAGAAACAGTTCCCCCTTGAACCAAAGAAGCAGCTTCAAGGGCTCCATGTCCACTAAAGCATCTTTTCCCACACTCTTTGACCTCCCTTCATAAGAAGAAGCTTTCTCTTAAATTGCCTCATCTAAGTCTAGCTATCCCACAAGAGACTCATTTAATCAAGTTCCCTCCCCATAATTTCATTAAACTTTAAAGGTCAACTCAAGAACTCTGGGAGTAATCCTACAGCCATGCCCAGATGACCTTTGCCCCCCATTCTTATCTGTTCTTTGGGTCCATTTATTACCCCTAAATATCCATTGCTCTTTCTTAAAAATTTCTTCCTCTCTTCACCTTCCCCTCTGCGGGCACATATAAACTTTAAGCTTTTTGGCTCATGAAGTTCTCTCCATCATGATGCCTCTATGAAGGCAATAACTTGCATGTCTTTCCCATGCTAGCTGTCTATTGCCAGTTTGTTTTAGCAGATCAATTGCTGAGSTATCACAGGGTGAAGGAACATTTCCCTTTCTACAGTGCCCACTGTAGCCTTTTTCTAGCTTTTCTTCCCACAAGCTGTTGAACAGAGGTTGGCTTAGGGAGATGATCAGCAGGCAAAAGCTTGCTGGACTTCAGGGTTGTTCAGACTCTGTTAGGAGAAGAAATGGATTTTTCCTTTGTGTCTTTGTCATTCATTTTTCTTACACTGTAATAGATAACAATGTTCTTGTTTTGAATACGTAGATGTGGTGGTGGATGYTGTAACAGAAGGATAATGGGATTTACGAGAAGACAAACCATCYAACCAACCAACCCATAGCTTGAAAATGTGCCATGTCAAATGAGTTAAATATGTACATGGAAATGTTCATTTCCCACCATTTTGGTGCCCSTGTTCTCAAGGGCTTATATTTAAGAAGCATTAATAATCCTTATAAGCACATCTCTTCCTCAAAAAGCAAATGTATTTCATAACAGAGTGTGAAGACATAAACAGAGCATAGTATTCCATTTTTTCCTGTGGATAAGCTGTGGATAACCCTTCTGGGAGCAGCCATCTGTAAAGACAAAGGAGGAGAGAAAGGGGAATCTGAGGATCCAGCTTCACAGCAGGAAATGCAGAGCTGGATGTAGGTAGGTCCTTAGTGCATTCTAGTAGCTGTGCAAGTATTGGAACTTAAAGTTTCTTCCATGAAATGGTGAGCTTATTGTTGAGCTGTTGATATAGATGAGAGTGCATCATGAAATGGAATTATTTAAAGTTTTATTTTACCACATTTGGTGAAGAAAAAAGAATAAGAAGAAAATTAGCACTGGCATCCATTCTTACTGGCCAA
The DNA here is from genome assembly GCA_002335545.1 of Apodemus speciosus. Classification (NCBI taxonomy): domain Eukaryota; kingdom Metazoa; phylum Chordata; class Mammalia; order Rodentia; family Muridae; genus Apodemus; species Apodemus speciosus. The sequence continues at coordinate 19,806 of BDUI01011360.1, forward strand.
CACCCTTGCCTTGGGCATTGAAGATACATCAAGTAATTYATGTTTTTCCACCTCCCAGACACTTGGATATTTAGAAGATGTAAAATAAGTCTTACTTTCTCTAATGGGAAASATTATGCAGGTTTTATAAAATAAAATATTGGTTAAACTTGGCTTAGTAATAAAATGTATGAGTAAAACTCAGACATAACTAAAGATAGAATAAGTTACTTTATCTGTCTACATCTCTCAACAAACCCACGGGTTCTGATATCTTCTACTGTGACAGTGACTGAAATGTGTTGAATATCCTAAATATTGCAGAGAGGATGTGAAATAAGTTGCTATTTTTTCTATCAAATCTACCAGTTTAACAATAATTTAAAAATTCACTGAATTCAGTACAATAACCCACTATCTAATGCTCATTTATTTCATATCCTTTACTATTCATCATACTTAATTTTTKATTTTCATTTTCTATATTCTTTGTTTACCATACTTAATTTTATTAGTGTTATTTCATCTTACTATCTTAAAAATCTGAGTTCTATGTATGCCAGAGTTTTAGCCAAAGATCCTATTTATTTACTAAAATATCATTGTGTCTTGATGTTCTGAGTTTCTTTTCAGTTATATCAAAATACTAAATTGATTTTCAAAAATATTTTTTAATTATATATTTTCTTTACTTACATTTCAAATGTTAT
>BDUI01011361.1:46747-57546 GCA_002335545.1 Apodemus speciosus
GGGGGGTGGGAGAGAGCAAGGTTTCGAGGAGTGATTGTGAAGGGGTGGAAGGAACAGAGAAGGCACACAACTGACAAAACCTCAGGTGTGGAAGGCAACCTTGGAAGTGCTGTATGTCCAGTCTGTTGGCCATAGGAGCAATTTCCATTTTAGATTATGTGTGATTYGATTCATGTCAACTACCAAATGGTTAAGCACATATAAATATGTGTCCTATAAATCAATAAAAAGGATAACTAGCTGTCATAAATGAAGAGATGACATGAATGAGCATGACACTGCTCATTCATGAAATTAGGAGACTGAAAAATTTATTAAATCACAAAAGGAATAAAAATGAGTATGTACTTATAAATAATGTTTCTTGTGTCTTATAGCATTGTGCACTACATTTAGAGTGGTAAATGTGAAACCTCCTGATTATAACCTGTGTAGACAACTCTCATTCAGTTCTCATGTGTATATAAGAGGGATACGATTTAGCTGGAGGAAAATTAGGTAATACATAGTAAGACCCCAAACAGTATGAAGATTTGACACAAAAAATCTACCATTAGGAATTGATCCCAGGTAAACAGGGGCCACATAAAGACATAGGAAAAAGCCATTACGCTTATTTTTTAAAATAGTGAAAAGTCTAAAGATACCACAAAATCCACCACAGAATTAATTAAGACACAGTATCTTCTGTCAAGGCAGCCATGAAAAGTGAAATTAAAAGTTTTAGAGACAGAGATGTTTGTTGGCTATCACTAAGTGATAAAGCCCTTAAAGCCAGTGGGCAGAAATAGTTAACTTTAGGTAAAATATAAAAAGGATTCACACTGATGTTTAAGGTATTTGTACTCACACACCAGAGTTGAATCATTAGATGTTTTTTCCTTTTCTTTTCTTTTTTAAAATTTGATTTCTACTTGTTATACAATGGAAGTACATTGCTTTGATAATTAAAAATTCAATTTAAGTTATTTAAGAAAAATCTGTGATTCTACGCTATAAATGACTACTATCAGCCCTGGTGGTCCTACCAAAAACATTGCACTTGAAGTTATGAGAAGGTTTAAATACCCTGGGGATATCTGCAGTGCTTCTGTTCTGAAAACAGAGACTGTGGGTCGCTGAGCTGGGGCTGGACGAAAGGTGGCAGTGCCACGGGATTCATTATTCCTTCCAGAGGAGCTGGTCTACTCTTGAGCCTCCTGCAGAAGGATCACCAAGTTCCAAAGAAGTGGTGCTTTGTTGCTCAGGACAATGAACCAGGTAGATTGGAACCTCTCTCTCTATAGCAGAATTCAGTGGGTATTCCCTACTAAGAGACTTAGTTCTAATTTTCTATGTTACACTCATGGAAATTGAGGCCTAAGGAGCCGACTCAAGTGCTATTCCATCAGCTGCAGTTGTGGCTTGAAGGGGGCTCAATGCCAATATGCCATATAACTAAAACAGCCATTTTTGGAAATAGATTCACTCACTGCCTGGAATCTTAACACTCAAGTCTCAGTGAGTAAGAGTGAGCTCTGAGACATGGCTTTTAAGACTCCAATTCTCCCCTTTCCCCTTCCTTTAATGGAAGAGGAGAACCACAGCCCAGGGACCACTGCTCCTGTGCCTCAGAACCATGTGGTACCACAGCGCATAATTAGATTACAGGCAGTTAGCCCCAAACGTGGAGCCCCAAACCCCCAGCCCCTAGCCCCAAACGCTCCTTGAGCCTAGCCACTTGCTGGCTCTATCAGGGCTGTCAAATGGCTTTCATCCATGAAATCAAGTGGATCAGGCTTGGATATTAATGAGTTCCAAGGCAGTACCTGCCTTGAGTGACAGAAGATACATATTTCCATCTTGATCTAGAATTAGATTGATAATTCAGAGTACTAGATGAATTGTCTTGAGTATTTCTTTTACTACATCATCCTCTTGTAAAGAAAAGCTAAGAGCTGGGCAAATGGCTCAGTGGTTAAGCACAGTTACTTCTCTTGCAGAAGATCTGAGTTTGAGTCCCAGCATGCATATTTGGTAAATTGCAGCTTCCTATACTGCCAACTCCAAGGGATCTGAGTGCACTCACGCATGCCTGACTGCACTCATGTGCACGCGGGCACACACACACACACACACACAATCACACACGTATAATACAAAAATTAAAAATCTCTAATTATTCATCTTAGCATCCTTTTATAGTACGCCTGCTTTTTCTATAGTGCAGAATTCAAGATGTTCCTCAWTTTAATGCTCTTTACTGTTTTAATTTCTTAGGAACTCAGTGTGAAACTGCCTTGCTGGCCTGTTTCTTTTAACAGAGGGCGGAGCCAGAGGACCAGGGATCGGAACTTGTCCAACTGGGAGCAAATAGGTGAACTAATCTGGATGAGCAGGAGAAGCTCAAGGTGGACAGAGGCACCAGAGTTGTTAAGGTGAACTCTGATGGAGGGAGCCTTCCTAATCTTGTTCCAGACTAGCTGCCCATCATCAGGCTCAAAGCAAAGTATTTCACAGTTATTTCTAGAAGGATCCTTGACAAATATTTTGCACAGTTCATCTTCAGGATCCACGGCATCATTTTCTTTTCTTTTTCTAGTCTTGACTGTTCATTTCTCCTACATTCTGCCAATTTGAATGTTACTCACACATTTCCATAGCATCATGGAGGCTCTGGTCTGTGAAAACCCAGTTTTCAGAGACCTGATATTTGACACAATTTCCTAACCCTAATTTATCTCCACAGTTGCACACAGAGCTCCCTTAGGTCTACAGTGCTGGGGCAGCACTGATTTCTGTCCCGGCGGTTACACCCAGGGACTTTATGAACACTGGCTCACTGTCTCCTTCAAATGGAGCAGCCTGGAATATTAAGGTGCCTTAACTGTTAGATTTAAATACCAGTCTAAGGTAACAAAGCATCATAAACCAGCAATGGAATGCAGCAGCAAGCACAATAAATCCTTATTGCCCATGGCTAAAATGAGACAAAAATATTATTTCAGAATAAGGGAGAAAGAAATTACAGCTATCACGGAAAGGTATGGGCCCATGGATCTTTCCTGCTTGTGGAATGGTACCTGAGTGACCCAAAAGAGTCATTCAGCTTGAAGATTAGCAACTGTTACGAGCTTTGTTAGTTACTGGGCTGTAACTAACAGGATAATGAGGAGTCTAAAACAAAGATGTTTAAGATGTCCATACTTAATTTGGAGTAAGTGTATCATTAGTAAACCAAGGAACTGAGTTTTGCAGCTTGTGAGGCTCCTGATCAATAGGATATGGAAGAAACATAATGCCAATCTCTTCATGTAGTGGCAAACAGAAGAGGGCCACTTGTTGATTTGACCGATGGCTTTCCTTTACCAAGTCCAGAAGAGAGAAGACAGAAGTATTCCCATCTGTTGATAAGATATAAGGCTTCCCACTGATATCAAATAATAATGGAAATGGAAATTGAAGGAAATATTTGTGTTCTAACTGTAAACCCACTGAGGCCCTTGGCCACTCTGATATGTAATTGTCAGTGTGATTGGTAAACCTTTGGGTGGGAGAACAGAGGAACTTTAAATTTTGAGCCAAGAGAATAATTCTAGCTACTGTTATCACATTCAGGGGCACATAGTGTGGACAATTTCTTCATTTTCATGATCTATCTTTTTTAAAAAAGTTGTTAAAAGGTTTGGTTTTTCTCTCTAACCAGTGTAAAGTCCTGGGTCCACAGTACAATCAAACGAAAGACATACAGATTTCCCATACCTTCCCTGTTCTCTTATATGCACTGCTCTGTCTTTCCCATGATTCCAGAGTGAGGAACTCAGAGGTCAGATGTAAGCAAAAGACTTTGCTACTCTGGATACCAGCTGTGTAGGCAATATCTTGGTCCCCAGTGTTTGATGGCAGGGAGGTTTTGCCAGGAACTCTGTCTGGGCTGCCTATAGACTCTGTAGAAGGAGAGATGGCCTAGACAGAATTTCTGGCCTCTGGGCTGCAAACACTAGCTTTGCCCTTAAAAGCTGATTCTAGCTGTTACAGAGCAAGAGGTTAGAGGGCTCRTGGTGGGGAGGAGACACAGAAGGGGTTGTTTCCAGCTACCCGTTTCTCAGAGTTCAGTGAGTGCCCCTGAAGGAGAGGGTCTGAGCCACGGCGTCAGCCCAAGAGGGGCCATATTGGAATCCAGACAAACTATAGAGTCCAGACTGAGAGCCGCACTCACCTCGTGTGGAAAGTCAGCCAAGTTTCCACTGGTGAGTCTGGATTCTGTAGGCAATTTAGTGATTTCCTGTTGGCCACCCCCCACTGCTGCCTCCCTCCCACCTGCAGGCAGTCACCCATCCATAAATCCTGTCCAGCCCTGGATTTTTGCCCAATGTTTCAGAGGGTTGGACTCACCAAGGAGAGCGGAATTCCCAGGATCCAGGACCAGCTGTGTTCCCAGAGGGGACATAAGCACCGAAGGAAGGTTCGGTCCAGTGGCTAAGAGCAAGGCCCTGATGTCTTCCAACTGTGTGGGGACTTGGGGGGGATCTGGGAGAAGACAGATGGTGAATCAGGAGGTTAGAGCATATATGCTATGTTCAGGCCAAGAGAGGATAGACATACACTCCTGGGTGTGCATGACAGGCATTGCTGCAGTGGACTTGCAACCTCATTTTTCCTATAGAGAAGGTATACCTATGAAGGTGAGTTTCAAACTTAATATTTGATGCCTGAAATAACAAGGTCTGTAATAAGAACCAGGCCCGTGACTCTCAGGAGTTCTCACTTTATACTGCTTTAAAGCACACCACCCCTGGGTCTCCCTAACAATGTAGATAAATTGAAATTTGTTACAAAGATGCTATTTTTTAAAGGACAATTTTCGCATTTACTATATGCCAAGTTGTGAGATAAATAGTTTTAACCATTTTCTTTTTACTTAATTCATAATATCCTTAGGAATGGGGCAATTTGTAACTGTCCCCACAGACAGAATACTATCCAACAATTTATTTAAAAGGATTTGTACAAGAACCCTTTTCAGTGAGAGACAATCTAGTTGTGAGGTTGATTTGCTCTGAGGTCTAATTCTTATGGCCAAGCAGGCCAAGCACATAAAAAAGGCAGGAAGAAGCTACTATGAGGTGTCACGCAAAATCTTCCAAGGAGTCAGGGCTGAAGTCTTCAGTGCTGGGTTTGGCCAGGCCCCTACCAAGTGCTTGGCATTTTGTTAGTACTTGTTAGCCATGTACATAAATAAGGGTTGATGGTGTCTACTTCAGGAACAACATTTTTATCTTTATGGTTTTGCCAAAGACCATCACAGGGAGAACACAATGGTGAACTGTGAGTCATGTATCTACATAAGAAACAGAGAGCATTCCACCCTTTTTTATAGGGAAAATGTGTGCTTAGAAAGCCACATTCTGAACTTTGGCTTTGCCAATGAACTTCATCCAGTACACAGTCTACTGGGCCTGAGCTACTTCATCATAAACATCTTTTTGAGTCAACAGCCATCATCAAAGTGTCTTTACTCCTCTCCCCCTCCCTTATTTATTTATTAAAAGCCAAAAGGGAAGGCTAGTGCTGTCTGAGAAATAATCTATTTTCCTTGGGCCAAATGTCAGCCTCTACTTATGTGCCTATGGCTTCTAGGCAATTCTTTGTGTGTGCATGTGTGTCTATTTTATTTTCCCAGTGGAAATGTAAATTCTTCAGGGGGCAGATTCCCCTTCATTTCCCCCCTAAAACCTTCTGTGTGTCCAGTTAACTTGGGCTGAGCCAACACTCCAGACATCTGCCCACTGGTCACGCGAATGAAGGAGAACCAATGCCACACCCTTCCACGTTGAGTTTTCAGAMTAGAAGTTAAGTCACAGGACTTGACATGAAATTTCATTGTGATAAACAGAATTTCCCCTTTAAGAATTAAGCCATATTATCACTGATAAAAAGAAATAGTTTCCTATTGACATTTGTTAATTATGCTAAGACTCCTACTAAAGAAAACTCCATCAAAGCATCTGAACAGAGATCATTTCTTCTGGAAGGTTTGATTAAAATGGGGAAGGCAACATGCTCATCCACAGTATTCATGATTAGACTCTATGTGGAATGCAGAAGAATTGGCTCGGAGAAAATACTTCATTGCTGGTGCCACAGTAGTGCTCCTAAGTGCCCATCTTTGCTATCAGAGATAACAAGGAAGAGTCATCTTTACTGGGGAGAAAAATCTTACTGGCNCAAGTGCTTGGCATTTTGTTAGTACTTGTTAGCCATGTACATAAATAAGGGTTGATGGTGTCTACTTCAGGAACAACATTTTTATCTTTATGGTTTTGCCAAAGACCATCACAGGGAGAACACAATGGTGAACTGTGAGTCATGTATCTACATAAGAAACAGAGAGCATTCCACCCTTTTTTATAGGGAAAATGTGTGCTTAGAAAGCCACATTCTGAACTTTGGCTTTGCCAATGAACTTCATCCAGTACACAGTCTACTGGGCCTGAGCTACTTCATCATAAACATCTTTTTGAGTCAACAGCCATCATCAAAGTGTCTTTACTCCTCTCCCCCTCCCTTATTTATTTATTAAAAGCCAAAAGGGAAGGCTAGTGCTGTCTGAGAAATAATCTATTTTCCTTGGGCCAAATGTCAGCCTCTACTTATGTGCCTATGGCTTCTAGGCAATTCTTTGTGTGTGCATGTGTGTCTATTTTATTTTCCCAGTGGAAATGTAAATTCTTCAGGGGGCAGATTCCCCTTCATTTCCCCCCTAAAACCTTCTGTGTGTCCAGTTAACTTGGGCTGAGCCAACACTCCAGACATCTGCCCACTGGTCACGCGAATGAAGGAGAACCAATGCCACACCCTTCCACGTTGAGTTTTCAGAMTAGAAGTTAAGTCACAGGACTTGACATGAAATTTCATTGTGATAAACAGAATTTCCCCTTTAAGAATTAAGCCATATTATCACTGATAAAAAGAAATAGTTTCCTATTGACATTTGTTAATTATGCTAAGACTCCTACTAAAGAAAACTCCATCAAAGCATCTGAACAGAGATCATTTCTTCTGGAAGGTTTGATTAAAATGGGGAAGGCAACATGCTCATCCACAGTATTCATGATTAGACTCTATGTGGAATGCAGAAGAATTGGCTCGGAGAAAATACTTCATTGCTGGTGCCACAGTAGTGCTCCTAAGTGCCCATCTTTGCTATCAGAGATAACAAGGAAGAGTCATCTTTACTGGGGAGAAAAATCTTACTGGCRAGCACGATCACTCAGCATGACCCCAGAATAACAGCTCAGTTGATAAAACCTGGTAGAAAACAAATGATATCCTTCTTTTCTCTGAGCCAATTTTCTGTGGCTTCTTATGAAGTCTGGAGGTTTATGCAGCCGCCAGTGAGACGGAACTGCAGTTTGGCCCTTGGATTCTGAGTGGGTGTGGTGGTGAAGGTATGTCATCAGTGGTGGGTGTGAAAATCCAACTGTAAGCAGTACACAGTATGTCGAGGTATACAGGTGTAGATGTCATTATTATTTCTCATATTTTGCACCCTCCCCTTAGAAAGAAAKCTCTCTCTCTCGGTGAGAGAGTCAGAATATAGGCTCTAATTATTGTGCTAGTTTTAAAGATTAAGGGCCCATTTAGAAGCTTCTATTCAATGTTATGCCCCCTACCCACAGATTCAGTGAAAAAGAGACAGAAGGTGGGCAAAGCAGGCTGTACCTTACAAGATGGCCAGACTCTATCCTGGGGGAACATCATGGTGGTCAGTGGCTAGGGACTGTTCTTACTTGTAAATGGTTATTTTACTCAAGGACCTGTGACAGACTTTATCATAAGGAGTTCTTATGCTTGGGACATGCATGCAAAGATTTTATGCAGACTACCTGGAATTGAATGAGAAAAGTTTAACATATATGACTTTTTTTAGATCCACGTTTCTCATTCTTCAAAGAAAAGCCTAGCATGGGAATTAAAAATTATTTTCTTCTGCCAGCTCCAATTGATGGCCTTTGTTCCCTAGCAGTATGGGAAATCCTCAGTTGTCAGGTTTCCCATAGAGAACAGCATCTAAGATTTAACAAGGTGAATAACTCTTATGCTACAAAGGCTAAGTAGCAAGAGGTAGAGCCAGTTCTGACACTCAGCTTTGGCTGGCTCCACACTCTATTTCTGTTGGAAGCACTGATTGCAGGATGAATGGATAAAAGGGACACTGCCTCTATTTTAGGGTCTTAATTCAGTAAGGGAAAAGGGAGGTGAAGGTGGGTCAGTGACCACCCATGGTCCGACTGAGGGTGTGATATTAGAAGCCTTTACCTATAATCAGGAGCTGTGTGCTCTCTGTCTGTTCTCCGTGTACATTGGCTGCCCTGCAGGAATATAGGCCTTGATCAGAGAAGGACACATTTGTGAGCAGCAAGGAGCCCTCGTGCAGATGGTGGGAGCCCAGTTTGCTTTTATTTCTGAACCAAGTGACTTCAGCCTCAGGTACACCTAGGAAGACAAAAATATGCTTATCAAACAAACATTCAGGTGAACCTAGGACACYGAGAGGCTCTGGCCAGCCCAGCCCAGCCCGCTCTGCAGGAAGCATCTGCCTGGGCGTCTTCTGACGTACTTCAGCCAAACCAAATATCACCTTGGACTTCTCACTGTCTCTGGAGCTTTTGCTTTTTAAGACTTCTAGAGAAGAGGCAGGAAAGGGAAGGCTAGTCAAATGGGGAGGAAACGGTGGCAGCTGGCAAAGGACACTTGCCAAGTCACAAGAATGTTCAACTTCTTTGGAGAAAACATCATAAAGTAGAAAAACTAAATGTATATACTTCATAAAAATGAAAATTCTGCAACTAAGCGAGACAAACATAGTGCCCAGTAAAAGAGAAATCAAGATATAGGAATATATCCCATCTGATTTCATGTTCATAAGTTGGGTATACAAAAACTGGTGGCATTATACACTCGTGAAGGCTCACCAACATGACTGCTTAACAAGACYGGAGCAAGAACCGCACCAATAGACATGCTAACATGGGAAGCAGAATCTCATGGGGCCTCCACCCTAGACAAAGAACTAGAGGTAACGAGAGAATGCCGAGAGCAGGAGAGACAGTTTTCCCCAGGGAAGAGCGTCCAAACTGCTATGCAATACCAACTGGGCAGCCCAGAAGTCATATACATACAAGTAACACTGCATGGACAGAGCAGGCTATATTTATGGAGGCCTTTAATTTGAGAGAGAGTGGCAGGGTGGTGGGAGGTGGGAGAGGTACATGGGAAGGAGAGAAGGCAGGGAAGGGGAAGTTATGAAATTACAGTTTAATTAAAAAACAAAACAGAAAACCAAGCAGCATTAATTTATGTTAACAGGCAGGAGGATGAGCCGTTCCTTTGAGGAGTAGAATGAACACAGGGTGGCTGTGACACAGAGGGAAACAGAGGCTGGCTCTTTGGCAATGTCAGCTCTTGACCTGGAAATGGTCAGTTGTGGAGTGTTCACTTGACATCTTTTTGATAATATACTTTTTTTTATACAGGTGTTCTATTAAGAATAAAGCCAAAAAAAAAAAAAAAGAATAAAGCCAAAGACATAAAACATCAAAATACATGTTTGACCCAGACAAATGAAAGCTTCCAGGAATCACCCTTCTATTTTCCAAGCTGCCATAAAGCTTCGATAAAACAAACAAGCAAACAAACAAACAAACAAACAAAATTATGTGCATGCATGTTCGTCTGTGGGTGGGGATACGTATGTCAATGCAGGTGTCTACAGAGGGAGGCCAGAGGCATCAAATCCACTGGAATTTGGGTAACGGGGTTGCGAGCTCCCTGATGTGGGCTCTGGGAACTGAATTCATATCCTCTGAGAATAACATGCAATCTTAACGACAGAGCCATCTTTCCAGCCTCTCTCATTTGGATTTTGTGTCCTCACAAGTGTYATGTTTCCTCAGGACCAATATTCTGGTTGGCAGAACTTCTAAGAAGTGGGTCTAGTAGATGGCTTGTGAGAGGAATACTTTTGAGGACAGGTCAAGGGATCCCAGGCCCCTCTTTACTCTCTTGCYTCCTGGCCCTGTGGTGTATGGTTTTCCTCTTCTAGACACCTATCTGGTGATCTATTATGTAAGTACTGAGTCAAAGTAACAAGCCAGTTGATAGCTGACTGGTGCCTCCAAAACTGTGAGTCAACAGGAACTTTCTCTTTATGAGTTGATATCTTGGGTGTGTTGTTATAGTGTCAGAAGGGTGGCACAGACAAAGGCTATCTTCTCAAAACAAGAGAACACAAAGTGGTGACATCAGAAGCAGGAGAGRAAATGGACCAAAGGATAGTCCTCTGCCCTTCCACCGTCTATTCTTGTTTTGTTGTTTTTTCTGTTTTGTTTTGTTTTTTTGAGACAGGGTTTCTCTGTATAGCCCTGGCTGTCCTGGAACTCACTCTGTAGACCAGGCTGCCCTCGAACTCAGAAATCCACCTGCCTCTGCCTCCCAAGTGCTGGGATTAAAGGCGTGCGCCACCACCGCCTGGCTTTCCACCATCTATTCTTATGTTTTGTCTGTGAGTATCAGAGAGATTGTGATGGGTGCCCATCCTTGATAGCCAGATTTTGTACTCTTGGAACAACCTGGGCTCCCCAGGGAGTTTCCTTGAAGTTGATAGGTAAGCAGTTTACAGCCTGAGACAAGAGCTTCTAGGCGGTCTTCTGAAGAGACTCCACAAGAGGACAGGCTCTGGATGAGCTGGAGGACTGAAGGTTTGGAGTGTTGACTCCCAGACTCCTAGGCAGCAGAAGCTTCATCTCTTTTACCAC
>BDUI01011363.1:15152-28801 GCA_002335545.1 Apodemus speciosus
CCACAGCTAGGACTACATCCAGATAAGTCAACTCAAGATGAAAATTACTACTCTTTTATTTAGCCCGAGGGGTAAGACTAAAACTGAACCATAAAAACAGAGCATTGGAAAAGGAAAACAAGCTTGTTAAATGAAGCGGCGGCAGCAGTCTGTGTGCTTTCTTACTTAGTGAATCGGATCTCCAGATGAGACGTCAAGTACTCCCTCGGTGTGAAGGTGTGCTCCCACACCGCCATGTTTGGAACGTAGTTTATGGAGAAGCATAACTCCGAAAGTGCAGTGTGCAACTTATCAAGGCTAAAAAAGAGTAATAAATAACAATTAGATGATACCTCATCACAGGTAATTCCAAATTCATTTCATAAAAATAGCAACACTTACARAGAATACCACAGAATTTTATATTTTTATTCTTAAACTGATAGTTCRAAAYGTTTATATCTAACTGAAGCAATACTTCAGCAGGATCATTCGTGTTCCTTTACCTTTGACTAATAATAAATACACCGAGCAACCATAAGAAGAGGTGCTTATTCGGCCTCAGCAGCAGTAACTTCCTCCTGACCGTGTTAATCTCCTACCACTGCTGAAGCTGTTTATAAAGTGGCAATGGCTTCTTCATCTTAGGGACACATACAACATTCAACAAAAAAAATTCACCCAATTACTGTCCACCTCTGCTTTCCTAACCAACAATCAAAATGCTAACTAATGACTGTGAGTGTAAGCTAGCATATTTGTTTTTTCAAATAACAGTATCAGACATATTCTGATGCATCACTAAGTGCTAAGTCCATGACTTGACTTAAAAATACCCCTCAGAAGATTTGAGACAGATTCTTGGCCTTTGGCATTCTTTACACCAAGACAAATACCACCTATTATCTATGTGATGTTAATATTGACTGTCACCTTGACAGATGTTGTCACCTAGGTAACACCCAGGGGTGTGTCTGTGAGGGCTGACAGAGGGAAGCCAGAGGACCTGCCATGGCTTGAGCAGTGATTCCGTGAGCTAGCCCAAGGAATCCGTGAGCTAGCCCAAGGAATAGTCAGAAGCAGGCTGAGCGCCAGCRCTCCGCTCCGCTCCCTGCTTCCTGGCTGCAGGCACAGTGTGTCTAGGGCCTCGAGCTCCGGCCTCCCTGCCTCCTCCGCCAGGAATGTACCCTCAAACTATGAGCCAAAATACACTTCTCCTTCTTAGATTTCTTTTAGAATACAGTACTAATAACAGCTAATCAAACTTACAAGGATTTTTGTTCGGTTTTGTTTGTTTCATTAGGGTTAGAAAATAAAATCTCTTTAATTCCTATCAAYGTCTCAGTTCTAACACCAYAAGAGGAAAGAGTCACTACCAGAGCAGAGACAGGAGAAGCAGAAGGCTTACTTGGTCACTACCAGCCTGTTTTTCCTCATGCTCTCAACACCCGGTTTCTCCCTTTCAGGTTCCCCTTTCTTGCCAGTCTGTTTTTTTGACTTCTTATTCACTGCTTGACTGATGGTTTTGGCACAATGCTTCGGCAATAACTGCAATCGGATAAAAATGATGTTATACGGCTGCGCCGACTTCTCTGAATGTATAAACCACYGCAGGATACCTTGGCTGGGTTGGTACGAGCAACGAGTAGGACGGAAGTGCGGGGAGTACGTCACCTTCCTAGACCACAGGCCCCACACAGCAGGGCAGAGGCAGAAACTTACTCAAGTACCAAGGTTTATTCAAGTTATTATTCAAAAGACAAAAACATACCAGGCAATTATGAAGTAAGATATAATAGTCAGTATAATTATGTAAATGGCCTATAGAGAAGAAACTAAATCTGTTCAGTATCTAGTGGGCATACTATATARTAGGGCATAAAGTACAGAGTAAATAGTTTTGGGGGCTGGAGAGATGGCTCCGCGGTAAAGAGCACTGACTATTCTTGCAGAGGTCCTGTTGGCTCACAACCATCTATAATGGGATCTGATTCCCTCTTCTGGGGTGTCTGAAAACAGCCACAGTGTACTCATATAAATAAAATAAATTAATTAATCTTTAAAAAAAAATAGTAGTTTTTACTATCAAGAGTCCTGAGAGTGAAGCCAGAGCAAAGGTTTTATACAGCAAGCAATCTGGGAAACAGGCAGGTTTTACAGATGGAGACACAGATATTTTCTTTTCTTTTTTTCCAAGATAGGATTTCTCTGTGTAGTCCAACTGTCTCGGAACTCACTGTGTAGACCAAGCTGTCTTTGAACTCACAGAGATCTGCCTGGCTCTGCCTCCCAAGTGCTGGGGTTAAAGGCGTGTGCCACCACTGCCTGGCAGAGCCATAGAGGTTTTTCTATGGTTAATTCTAACACTGACAGAAGAAATAATTGAAAACTTAAATTATTACCTGGTCACTAAGAGTACACTGCTCTGTGCAAATATCGGTGATGAGGTTCCGAGCCTGTTTGGCCATCTCATCCAGGAACATATTACACAGGGAAAGGCTACGGTCTCCTATGTGATGGCGCTGGTGGACAGAAGACAGAAGTAACACAGGTCACAAGGACATGATCTCAACAAAACACTTTACACAAGCAGAAAATTCAGGGAYGGTCCTAGTCTGCTCTAAGGGCTGGGGAAGTGTATGTGTGTTGCTTTCTCTACAACCGAAATCAAGCTGTATGTGTTCATATAAAATATTATACATTTGGTAGCAATGTAAGAAAATTATGATTCAAGAACAATCTTCTAAAAAATCTCTATTTATAAAGCATAAAACTATGTATTTAGCCAGGTATGGTAGCACTTATTTGTAATCCCAGCACTGGGGAAACTGAGGCAGAAGGATCACAAGACTCAGACCCTATCACAAAAAGGAAGATAATAAACTATATATTTCATCATTCTAGTTCAATGTTCTAAATCTAGTTTTTCAATATTTAAAAATAAGGTATATGATGTACATGTGCAGATTTATGTAGAGTTTTCTAATCTTCAATCACTTTAACATTTACATCTAATACATAAATTCTGACAGTTTTGTAGTAAACACACAAGAACTCAAATACATAAATAAAAAAAGTATTAGAAATTTAGTTAGGAAAATAAAGGAGATATTTAAAAATCTCTGAAATTCTCTCCTCCCTTCCTGCTTTCTAGGGATGGGAAAAGACAGACAAAACTGAGCACTCGTTCTCTGAACTCGGCGAGAATGGGGGAGTGGGCTTTGCTTCAGGGTATTATTAACATACCTGTATGTAAATATATTCTTATCCATCTATCTATGTAATACACAACCTATTTATTTCCAATAGAGTCAGTGTTTGTTTAATTTTGGTGGCTTGTAGCTGGAATTTTGTCAAAAATAACTACTATATGACATATATGAAGCCATAAATTCTCCACTATACATAAGAAATTTTACAAAGATAAGAAACAATTTCCTTCTGTCTTTCATATTCATGTATCATACAGAAAGTCTCTATGTTGTTGAAATAAAGGTATAGAACAAAGAAATATCTGCCCTACGAGGCAATCTTTCCTGAATCTGTAAACCTTGAAATTAATTTCAAATGACCTATAAACTGTAATAGGAATCCAAACACTGTAGCCAGACGTAGTGAAATGTTGGTCAATCTGTATGTGGGGAAGCAGCTTGGAAGATTGGGGTGGGGGCGGGGTGGGGRAGCACAGGCAGTGGACTGAAGCCAGAGCCATGCACATTTAACTGGGCACGCATTCTACCCATAAGCGACGTCTCCAACCTTCTTTTGCCCTTTCTTTAGTTTGAGACAGGCTCTCGCTATGCTGCCCAGCCTGGCCTTTAACCATGTCCCTCCCCTCTTGCCTCAGCCTCTGAAGTAGAGGGGACAACAGGCTAGRGTCACCAGGCTGGAATGGGTCTCTTGTCACAGATGTCTTCCTTTCATATTCCTCAAGCTTCCTCTGACCTCATCTCACACAATACTCACAAGTTAGACATATGCTACCTCAAGTTTCTTTTCAACATATTCTGCAGTTCTAAGAAAAGAGAGTAAACACTAAGTTACAAAAAAACACAGTACTCAATTTTTAATGTATAGTCTTGCCATACTTATAAAGTATTTTTTTTCAAGACCAGAGAAAACATCTTTTCATTTTATTTCCTTACTAGTTGTCAAATGATAACCACATCTATTGGGGATACAATATGATGCTTCGTGTTTTCAGAGTTTTCTCTTGTTCTGGGGATGAGCCCAGGGCTGTGAGCACCCAGCAAGCACTCCACCACATGTGAACTCCCAGTATCAGACACTATGATCTGGGTGTACACTGTAGAAAGAGCCAATCACTTTACCAACTTGATTTCTGTAGTAAGAACATTAAAAATCTATTCATTTTAGCTATTTAAAATAGTCATTATTATTACTATTATCTGAGATGGTCTCTTAAGGTAGCTCAGGCCGGCCTTGAACTTGCAATCTTCCTGCCACAGCCTCCCGCTTTATCAGTAACTGTGTCACCATGCAGTTTAACAGATCAATGAAACTTATTTTTCAAAGCTAGAACTTTATACCTTTTGATATACAGTACATTTTTGACAGATACCTAGGATTTCCAAAATTACTAATTAGCTGTCCTCAGGAACTATAGGTTCATATCTGTCTCACAAGTATCAGCAAACCTGGGTTTTGTCTAACACATCCATGATGTTAGCAAGTCAGTTCTCCATAAATTCAATTTTCAAGTCTTTCCAGTATTAGAATGGAAAGTATAGAAATTTAATTACTATATATATGAATAAATCTATAAACAGTAATACCAACCATATCAGTTATTTTAAAAGACAAATGATTGATATATGCTCATATCTATGCACCCACATATATTCTTATTTCCTCTATCATATATCTTACTGATCATTGTTTTATCACTTATCTATTCACGGATTTCTCTGATTCCAGACAAAGATGGTTTAGAAAAGAAGAAAAATTAAGTAGTTATGTCTTCATGAACACTTGGCTGTCTAGCTTCACTGCATAGGGCCCGGTGCGGCGGAAGTTACCTCTTCAGGACACAGCTCGTGTGTGCAGCTCATGAAGTGAGTGCAGAGCAGGGGAAAGGCGATGGAGTATCTGGACTGCGAGGGCAACTCCAAGCACTGCTGAAACATCTTCTCAAAAGCACGGCTGTAAAAACTGTCAGGAAAGACAGAAAAGAGCCAAACAGCTACACTCACACATACACGCAAACAGATGACACGGCACCCGATGGCTGGTTAATTCCCTTAACTYGAGTAAATAAAGGTTACCAATTGATCACATTTATTCCCTTAAGAACAGTTATTTCCCCCTCAAAATACCTTTCACATGTCAATAACTCACTCAGAATAATACTTTGTATAATGTCAATTCATTTTAAATAAAAACTTAAACAGGTAATATGCAATACCTACAGAATATGAATACATGACATTCAAAACTCTTTATCTTCAAATTTTATCATGGGTTAAGGAATTATCTATTATAAGGTCTACTATTATTTTAAGTATCACTGAGAAAAATATTATCAACTAAGCAATCATGCCATCAACTTTTAAAATATGAATAAAATTAAGAAAATATGACAATTATAAAAATTTAAACATTATACAAAGTGCTTTTATCTCTAAGAAAGCAGGAAGAAGTTTCTAATTGTATTCTTTTACAATAGGAACCCTTTTAGAGCTAAAAAAGAATCCAAACAGAAAATGTTCACCCTGTTTCAAGGACAGGTTTTGAGACAGTAACAGAGGGGTTGAAATAACCTTAAAATTCTTGTACATTTAACATACAGTCAAAATCTAAACCTAAAAAGTGAATGGACTAATGTATTTCTCTGAGAAGCAAGCTTTCATTCCTGGTAACTTCTTCTCCAGCACAAGYAATAAAAGCTAGCCTAACA
Organism: Apodemus speciosus; assembly: GCA_002335545.1. Lineage (NCBI taxonomy): Eukaryota > Metazoa > Chordata > Mammalia > Rodentia > Muridae > Apodemus > Apodemus speciosus. The sequence goes on from BDUI01011363.1 coordinate 21,049, forward strand.
AGCTGATAAATCAAAAACCTTCTGACCATCCTCTCTATGCAATACTTAGACAACATTATCACTATCCARTCAGATCTATCTCTGCRCTTTAGAAGCACCAGAACATACTATGGTGTCCCAGTTTACCCGTCTACCAGGCCAAGGAGCAGGGAACCAAATCACTACCACACAGCTACAGAGTCAAAGTACTCAAGTGTGAACTGAGGCTTTGTTTACGGGTCTGATTTTGCTCTGTCATTCGTTCCAACATCTATTAAATATCTAGTATGTTAGACAAGAAGTAAACAACAACACAACCTTCCTTTAAGAAATAAGCTTTCTGGAGAGGGAACGAGAGAACGGTGAATGGTAGCGCTAAGTGCACAGAGTCTGCTTAGAACGTGCAAGGAGCAGCCGGCACAGCACTGTGACACAAGTGTCTACACTACAGGCATGGTGACCAGCTATCACTTTCCATGCTTGTTCTCCTTGATTTAGCCACAACCTTTTTACACTCACTAAATATGTAAACAAGCCCTTAATGTGAGACTCACATCTTCAAACAAAATGCAAGAAAGTTCACACCAGRAAGAGTTGGCTGCTCTTATGAGTAACTAAAACCAGACATTAAAATCTCAATTTTGTAGGCCTCTTTTCCTTACAAAGTTTCTCTGTGTAGCTCTGGCTGTCCTAGAACTCATTCAGTAGACCAGGCTGGCCTGGAACTCAGGTGTTCACCTGCCCCTGCCTCCCAAGTAAGAAGATTAAAGATACAAACCACCACTGCCACCCTGCTTGTTACAAAGTTTTTATGGAAGTCTATTGTTCCGTATGGTTAAGAATCTGATACTGAGCTTTCTTGAGATAGATACTAACAGAAAACAATCAAGCAGCTTCATAATAAGACATTTCCAGTTTAGATTTAAGGAAAATTACAACATACCAAAATATGGAAAGATCAGATGTTTCCACCAACATTTCCACCAAGGAATCCACCATTTTTGTATGGAATATTATTGTGTTCATCATCTTTCCCAGCTCTCGGTGATCTGCGAGGCTAAGCGAGGCCTTGGAGACACTAGTGTATGCCTGTAGCAGGTCAACAACAAGGAACAGCAGTTAGGAATAGACTAATGGCCAAAGCCTGTCACTGTACAGAGGTAAAAAGTCCATTACTGAAAGACATTTAAGCTAAAATTTTGTATCAAAACATCATTTTCTACAATTATTCACAMTGGGAGCTGGTACATTGGCTTAGCAGGTGGGGTTGTTTTCAGTTGGTCCAAATGACCTAGTTCAATCCCTTAAACCCACATGGTGGAAGAAAAAACTGAATCTCAAGAGTTTTTTCCTGCCTTCCATATGTGTGCCCTGTCCAGAAACATCTACACACATACACAAAACTGGATAAAATAATAGACTAAACTAATTTGATAACTTCTACAAACACATGCAAGTAAGTAAATTAAAATGGGTCATACAAAGTAAGTTGTAAGACTTCACTAAAACTCTCCGACTAAGATGCCAAATCAAAAGCAGAATCCTGSCCATGAACAGTGGACATTAAGAAGGGTAGAGCGTCAGCAGAGAACACAATGCTCAGAGGTGAGCACTGGTCAGACTGACCAGGGTTTGAGTGCAAACAAAGGAGGAGAAGCAGTAAAGAATGAGATTCAACCAGATCATATATCCCGTAAAGGACTCAAAACCGTGGGTGAACCCGAGGGTTTTGGGTAATGGCCAGTTCATATTTAAGAAAGCTGGCTGCACACGGAAGGAACTCAGGAAGGTGGAAGTAGCCAGAAAGCAAAAAGAGGCAGAAGCCTATCAGACGGCCACACTGGCAACATGTAGACAGCCAGTGATGGCTTTGTCTACAGTGATGGCTACTCAGATAATTCATCGTGGGAAATGACCAGATGTGATGGGCAACAGAATTCCAGCTGCTGATGGCAGTTCTGGCTGTTAGGAGGCACGTCTTTGTGGGTCTCATTAACTCCAACAGTTTGTTAAATACGAAAAAGATGCACGACCCGGACTACTCATTCCCACGGCTATTTATTGGGTTGCATGGTTAGCAATCGAACTTGAAAAGCAAGGGYTGTTTACATTAAAACAGTAAGAAGCACGCGTACTGTTGAGAGAACAGGAAGTTCCTCAAGCTCAAGACCTCTCGGCTGCAAAGCATGCCCACTGTCTACACGGYGTTCATCTGCAAGGCCTTAACACACTCTGGGAGGAGTCGCAGACAGAAGAAAAGGATGCACACAGCTGACSTGCATKCTGGGGAAGTCAAGTCACTTAGTCTCTCAGAACTCCATGCCCTGTCACCCATGGAATGACAAGAAACTAAGTTATGTTTTACAAGCAAGATTAAAAATTAAGTCTCTAATCTTACAGTGATAAGATGCCTTCAGGTAGATGATATTACCATTCCCTATAGCAACAAGTCAGAAAGTGCAGTTCTGTATGTTTTCATTATTGTTTGCTGGGAAGGGGAAGAGAATAAAAAACACATCAAATTTCTGATGTAAAAATACATCAGAAAAAAACAAAAACAAAAAACAAGCCTAACTATATTTATTTGCTTTTATGTATCTATCTTAAAGAGAAGTCCATTGTGGCCATGCCTTTAACTAGTATTTTCATTAACTAATTCTCAGAATCTAAGTAACATCGTGGAAAGAGATTCAGGAGTCTTGCCAACTGCAATGACTGAAAACAACCTTCTGCATTAGTGTGCTCCCAAACCACGTTTAAGAAAGGATCCATCAAACAGATGAAAAGAAAGATGAGAAGACAACATTTGGAAAGGAACTGAAGATGCCTAAKTGTCTACGGTGGTAAGGGAAGGCGATCCTTTGGAAAAAGACAATGACTAATAATGCAGAGATAAAGAAATCCCAAAGTGAAATATGAAAATGATTAAAAAATTTAAAAACAAAAAAATCTTAGCATCAAAACTGGACTGGACAGGACTCCAGCAAGGGCAAAGCACACAACTGAAAATTCTCCAGAAACTCGATCTGATGCTTTTGCTGTACTGTAACAACACATGGTGTGGGAGAACCCTTGGCCTCTCCCCAGCCACGGCTGTTTGTCTCAACACTCCCATTCTTCAATCTGGAGTCAGCTGTGAGTGACGGAAGTCCTGCCGCCCTTATTTCCTTCTNGTAAGTTAATTCATAAAGTTATAAAAGTATAATGTATTCAAACAAAACAGAACACAAATCAAGTTATCCTTACCTGTAATCTAAACCAATCTAATCTCATCCCTCTGAAATCAAACACTTCCCCATCTTCAACTGCAATAACAGAAAAAAGGGGGCAAACAAATTAATGATTTTAAAATTTTCTAATTATATCTTATACATCACAAGCTAAGACAGCTGGTATAGTGGTGCAGGCCTCTAATCCCAGCAAATGGGAGGCAGAGGCAGGCAGAATTCTGTGAGTTTGAGGCCAGCCTGGTCTACACAGTAAGTTCTAGGACAGCCAGAACTACCTAGTGAGATCCCATCTCAAAAATAACGAAACCAAAATAAACACAGTAAAAAGAGATAAGACAATTCAATTTCCCAGCATATCACTGAAAAGAAAAAGTGTTATCTACATACCCCAAAGAGAAAGCAACTTATGTGTTTGCTGACAATACGTATTTTAATGTCACAGTAATCGCCAAAGAAAATCAGCCTTAACTAGGAAGGCAATTCTGTGTCTCGCTGGACACTGCTGACATTATGTTCAGTGAGTCAGAGCCAGGCACGGCTGGCGGCTTACGCCCAATTCCTATCTACTGGAAGGATTATGTAAAGAGTTGGAGGCCAAAGAAGAGACCCACCCCACAAAAAGAAAAAAAAAAAAAGCAGCAGACACAGTCACAGAGACACAACTATATACCCCTACTAATAAGTGTTTTCGAGCAAATCTACAAAAACAGTGTGCAGAACGATGTCCTGATCTGCAAGAGTGGAAAAGGAGTCTACGGCACCGAAGCTCCAACTTCTTRAACAAACGCTCTCTGGCGACCGGTGCTGAGACACGGARAGTACCTAACTCAGTAACACATGGAAACTAGTTAGGAGGGCTCATGCTAAATGAACTTTCTAAGTAAAAAAGTACAGGCCACAAAACTGAATATAAGAGCTAAGCCTGCAACACTTCTTGAATCCTGGAGAGTAGGCAGCTATGCCAAAAGACAGCAACTTCCCTCGAAGAGCTGAGTCTTCTTGTGCTTACAGTAGGAGAGCAGTGTAGACGGTTAGAATGCTGGAGTCACATAATGCCACACAAGGTAAGCATTACTACACAACGCTGTAGCAGTCTCCTTACTTTCTACTCAGCATAAACCGTGACAGAACTAAAATATATGCTGATCAACCTGATCTTTTCAGGGTGTTTGATATCTTTTTATAAAGAATACAAACTAAAACATAGCAGGCTATTGGAATAGAAGGTTCAAACCATGGCCAGCTGGTGTGGACACAACACTGATTTTGGAGCTGGCATATCTAACGTCAAATAACTGTTCTTAGTTACAAATAATTGAAAGGTTAACTTTCAAACTCCTTAGGGAAATCTATAGTTTCCAAATCTGACAAACAACAGCAGTAACTTTTTTTTTTAATGTTGTGGATTAAACAGGAAAGTGTCTATAAGATGACCGGTATGGACTTTAAGTTACTGTTAGTCCTTGGCTTTCTGATCAGGGCTTCTCTGGAACACACTGTGTGGAGCAAGCTGGCTTCAGCTTCCCCAGCGCTGGCCCTGAAGGCTCCCTCCATGGCTGGCTGCAYATCAACATGCTATTACTRACAGTACACTGCTGCCAGAGGTGTGCCAGAGCCACACACAATGCTCWGGACTCTGGCTGACCTTTTTGTCAGGAGACACGTCTTTTTCTCCTAAGTAATAAATATTATAAAATAACTCTTACACATTTTTATGAAAACCATCTGAAACCCATTTTGGAAAACTTTCCTCTGACAGAACTAAATCAAGATAAAGGTAACAGATAAAATATAACCAAAAATGAAAGAAACAATTTTATAAAACTTAACTGTTAAAATTCTCTTTTTAATAATCTAACTTGAAGCTTAACTGAAAGACAATGGGCCGCTTACCTTGTTTTACACTTAGGGAAGTCATAGTGTTAACAAAAGAGGACATGATGATTGACTCATCTTCAGGGCAAACAGAGAGATTCTGAGAACAAAAGTAATGTAAAAGGCATCTAGTTAGGAAGTTTACAGGTCTGTCAGCACATGGACAAATGAACTCATTTATCAACACCACAGAATTATTTTTCAGGAAGAAAAAGGAATTAAATGCTGATCTGTACCAAAAATAAATCTCAACAGCACTATGCTAAAAGAAGGACATAAAACAAAAAGATTATAAAGTACGATTCCATATGCATGAAAAAGTTTCAGGAAGCTAAATCTGTAGTGACAAGACATCACTGTTAAGAAGAGCTGTGAGAAACTGACCATGAAGATGCAAAGAAAGATGCTGGCAATGTTCTGTGTCAAGTGAGCTGTTATACATGAATATGCACTGCGTCAAAACTGGGGAACACGGGTTATTTTATGTATATATGTAAAAAAAAAAANATCTGTGGTATCTCTTATTCAATCCTTTTTTTAAAAGCAACAAAACCCTAATTTATTCATTTATCTGTTTATTTAATATGTACGGGTACTTGACCTACATGTATGTCTCTGCGTTATTTGCATGCATAGTGCCCAGAGGCGGACAACAATGTCCTGGAGCCAGAGTTACAGGCAGCTGTGCGCCATCATGTGGATGCTGGGACTCAAACTGAGGTTCGCTGGAAGAGCCAACAACGTTCTTACCTGCTCACCCCTCTCTGCAGCCCCAGTCTTTAAGACTTTCAACTTTTTTTTTTTTTTTTAATATTTTGTAAGCCTTGTCTCCATAGTTAGATCATAAAACTCTCAAACAGGGTAAATCCCTCTTCTCTTTGCTTCACAATAAAGACAGCCAACTACTGTTTACASTTACACAAAGATAATTAAGGGTTTTTTTTAGATTTATTTATTTTATTTATATGAGTACACTGTAGCTGTCTTCAGACACACCAGAAGAGGGCATCAGAGCCCATTACAGATGGTTGTGAGCCACCACGTGGTTGCTGGGAATTGAACTCAGGACCTCTGGAAGAGTAGTCAGTGCTCTGAACTGCTGAGACATCTCTGCAGCCCAGGGTTGATTTTTTTTTTTTTTWAATAATCAAAAAATATATGTGAAATGACATTACTGACGTCTAAAACTAAATAGTTCTATAATTTAGAAATAAAAGTTTGGGTTAATGGATCAGGTGCCAGACACTACAGATCAGTTTCTTCGTATATTTTTAGTAATTTATTTATTTTATGTACACTGGTGCTTTTGACTGCATGTATACTTGTGAGGATGTAGGATCCCTTAGGACAGGAGTTACAGACAGTTGTGAGCTGCCATGTGGGTGCTGTGATGTGAGCCCAGGTCCTCTGGAAGAGCAGCCAGTGCTCTTAACTGCTGAGCCCCAGTTGCTTATGTTTATAAATAAAGTTTCACTGAAATACATCACAACTCTGTTTACATATTGTCTGCAGCTACTCTGGTATTATAATGGAAGTGTGATTTATACCAAGCACTGCATACAAGCCCAAGTTTTTACCAAATGGCTTTATTTTTTAGTTCATAGCTATATTATAAATATGCTTTATGAAAAAAACTTTGTGCTTTCTAATTAAATTTACATAGATGAATCAGGATAATCAAGAGAACTAGGGATATAAATTTATGGCTATTATAAAATCATAACCTATTTTACTAAAAACCTACATTGGGTTGTTAGAAATATATTTATTTTATAGGTTTAATAATTTACAAAATGTTTCATGTTTGTGGTTTAGTACATAAGACATCTTTTCRGTAAGTTAATTCATAAAGTTATAAAAGTATAATGTATTCAAACAAAACAGAACACAAATCAAGTTATCCTTACCTGTAATCTAAACCAATCTAATCTCATCCCTCTGAAATCAAACACTTCCCCATCTTCAACTGCAATAACAGAAAAAAGGGGGCAAACAAATTAATGATTTTAAAATTTTCTAATTATATCTTATACATCACAAGCTAAGACAGCTGGTATAGTGGTGCAGGCCTCTAATCCCAGCAAATGGGAGGCAGAGGCAGGCAGAATTCTGTGAGTTTGAGGCCAGCCTGGTCTACACAGTAAGTTCTAGGACAGCCAGAACTACCTAGTGAGATCCCATCTCAAAAATAACGAAACCAAAATAAACACAGTAAAAAGAGATAAGACAATTCAATTTCCCAGCATATCACTGAAAAGAAAAAGTGTTATCTACATACCCCAAAGAGAAAGCAACTTATGTGTTTGCTGACAATACGTATTTTAATGTCACAGTAATCGCCAAAGAAAATCAGCCTTAACTAGGAAGGCAATTCTGTGTCTCGCTGGACACTGCTGACATTATGTTCAGTGAGTCAGAGCCAGGCACGGCTGGCGGCTTACGCCCAATTCCTATCTACTGGAAGGATTATGTAAAGAGTTGGAGGCCAAAGAAGAGACCCACCCCACAAAAAGAAAAAAAAAAAAAGCAGCAGACACAGTCACAGAGACACAACTATATACCCCTACTAATAAGTGTTTTCGAGCAAATCTACAAAAACAGTGTGCAGAACGATGTCCTGATCTGCAAGAGTGGAAAAGGAGTCTACGGCACCGAAGCTCCAACTTCTT
>BDUI01011363.1:30197-44110 GCA_002335545.1 Apodemus speciosus
TTTTGTTGAGGTTTTCCTGTTTCACAAAATAGTCATTCCCATTTAAAAAATAAACTGGATTCCAAAGTGCTGGCTAGTTTTGTGTCATTTTTACATAGCTAGTGTACAGGTGGGAACCTCAAGTCAGGAAATGTCTCCGTAAGATGGGGCTGTAAGGTAGCCTGTAGGTTATCTTAGTGATTGAAGTCCAGCCCACTGTGGGTGGAGCCACCCCGACAGGTGGTCCGGGGAGCTGTAAAAAAACAAGCTGAGCAAGCCCCTAGGCGCCCCTCTGTCCCTGCTTCAGTTCTGCCAAGACTTCCCTCTTTAATCGGGACATATAAGCTGAAATAAACCTTTTCTCTCGGGTTGCTTTTAGTTATGGTTTTATTACAGCAATGGAATTCCTAACTAAAGCAGTTATCCACACAGCTAACCCTACTTACTATCCAACTCAATTCTTCACTCACAGATATGAACATAAAGTACAAACTAAGAATCAGATAATTAAGCAAAATCAATACTTCAGAAGCATAGAAATGTAAACTATCTTTCTAGAAAAACTATTACTATCACAAATCTAAGAAGTAACAAAACTAGCTAAAATGTCTAAGTGGGGGTAAAATGTGCTACTACATTCCTTTCATATTTGTTAGTGTTATTGGAGTTTCAGTCTATAATGAGATACTGTATATAAGTTTAGGATATTCAAAATCTGTAGTCATTTTTAAATACAAATTTAATAATATCTAATTTTTAGATTAAGCCATATATAACAACACTGTGGGCTTTTATGTCTAATACTTGCTTTTCTGGTAAAAAAAAAAAAAACTCATTCATTATTTCACCATGTATCATATCACAGGCATTAAAAATTAGTTCCTCACTACAGTCGGAGAAACACTGCAGCAGTGGTTCTCCTGGGGGTTGAACAGTGGCCCTCCCAGAGGGAGCATAACACATACCCTGCAGGTCAGACATTCACATTACTATTCATAACAGTAGCAAAATTATAGATGCACAATAGCAACCAAATAATTTTATAGTTGGGATTCACCCCAACATGAGGGACTGTATTAAAGGGATGCAGTATTAGGAAGCTTGAGAGAACCCCTGTACTATTAAAAAAAAAAAAAAAAGTTTACAAAGGTAAAACACCAACTATTCAAAACTCTCCCTCTGGTAGTGCACAGTGGGAAGAAGGAACCTGACTACATACTGTAGGGAGCCGGCCCTGCAACCTCCATTACAAGATGGCGCCGGCAGCCGGCAGGCGCCAGGCAATAAACAGGTCAATGCGCATGTGCTGAGCAATTTTCCATCCCTTGGTCTCTGCCTCTCCCGTGGCGTCATATGGTCCGATGAGCTGCAGCCAACCRGGAGGCGACACGTCCTAGGCGGAGACTGTGATCCTATATAAGGATGGGGTTTTTGGTGTTCGGGGTCTCCGCTCTGTAAGCTTTTGCTCTCCCTCTTAAGATGCATTAAAGCTTTACTGCAGAAGGATCCTGATTGTGCCGCGTGGTTCTTRCGGGYGAGACGGTAGCGCGGGACAACATACAATACGCCAACTTTCCTTCTTTATTATACAATATATTATTCCAGTTTGTGAGCTGCCTAAAGCACACGCTGGTAATTTCATCCCTCATGCATCTATCAAACTGCCAAAAACTATGTCATTTATCACCCGTAAATTAAAACTTAACTAAACACCTGTGACATTAAAAACGTATGACTAAAAGCACAAGTTTAGTGTTGGCACTAACATAGCTCCTGAGTTTTGGCCGTAGCACTTCCTTGCTCTCTCTGTCACCAGCGAGCTATGTGACCTAACTTTGGAGGCCTCTTTCTACGGCCGTCTGCAATCCCAGGGTCAGTCTGAGGGGTGGCTGAGGTAAAGCACATCGGTGCTCCCTACAGGAGAAGGGCAGAGGTGARGTAAAGCAGGCATTTCCTCATGGAAGTGTAAGGACGAGGGGTAGCCCGTAACCCGCTTACTTACAGATAATCCACTTCTCCATTGCATCCAAAGAGAGATATTCACAAGGCATCTTAAAAAGAGAAGACACATTTGTGCTTAACAGAAACTCTTCAAATAATTTCCTCCTCAGTCACTCTGCCTCTTTGAAGCTCCTAAGAATTCTTACTGTTCCATTCTTGGTTCAAATACCACAGGAAATTTGAGATGCTGGGTAAAAATGTAATGATGATTTAAACTGTCCCAGCAGAGGACAATGAGCATGGCTTCCCATTTGCACACCCTCAACCATCTCTGACAACACCACAGCCAAACTGTCTGCTGGCAAATGACACATTTCTCAAGCTCATAAAAGGAGTTTATGTTTTTTCAAATAATTTAATCATATGAAAGCAGATTCCTGTGCCTGGGTGCTCTGCACCCCTCCCAAGTGAACCAAGTGTGCATGTTTTGTAATCATAATATCAACATTCATATGCCAAGACACCTAAAGAGAAATATAACAAACTACAATAATGATTTTCACTGACTGGTAAGATTTGACATGCCTCTGCTCTTTATAAATGTCTGTATCTTCAAATTTTTGTACCATGATAGAAACAATTTTTTATGTTTTGCAAACTACATTTATTTCTATGGACATGAATGCCACAATATGTCACCTCTTTCTTTTCATCATGCTGGGGTCTTAGGACTCAAACTCTGGTTGTCAGCTTTGGTGGCAAGTGCCTCTATCTACTGAGCCACCTCACCAGCCCAAAACAAAATGGTTGCTTATATTAGCCTTTAATTTTTTGAGAGCTAAGAAAAAATTAAGCCCTGCTTGATTTTTATGTACATTTTATAATAAACTTGACAGGCTAATGTTAACTAGAAGACAACTGGACTAACATGTTTAAATAAGCGAGTATATCTAAAAGATAAAATGGAGCGTACAGTGTCAGACTGTGCAGGGTTAAGCATTGTACTGGGCGCGCTGATGAGACTCAACAACTGGGCATTTCTCCACTGGTCTGCTGAAAGATTCCGTCTAGGATACACCATCTGAAGAGAAATTAGCGCATCTGAAAGAGACTGATAAAACAGAAAATAAGTTAAATAGTGTGCTCCTCTTTTGCTGAGAGACTTCAGCCTTAAGGTCTGTGGGTGTCTGATTCCAACCACGCTCCCTATAATGGGTCACAAGCCTCCCCTAAATCTGTTCCTTTAGTTTTAAATTCTATAAAAGTTACAGTTGATATTCTTGGGCAAGAGCTACACTTGGGAAATCATGTTACTGCCTTTAAAAAAACAAAACTATTTCTTTACTGTATGGATGTTTTGATTGCATATACATATATGTGTGTGCCTGATGCTTATAGAGTTGAGAAGATCTACAAGACGGGGGGGGGGGGGGGGGGGGGGGGCAAGGTCCCCTGGGACGGGACTTATAGGTTCTAGCTGCCATAAGCATGGGCGCTGGGTATTGAACCTGGGTCCTCTGGATGAGCAGGCCGTGTTCTAACCACTGAGNTATGCACTAAAAAATTCAAAATATTCAATTTTGTTTTTTAAACATTAATACTTACTTTCATATTTACAGCCTAGCAATCAGTACAGTATTGTGACTGTACCCAGAAGGAGGGGAGAAGTAGAAAGCTCTCTTCTGTTACAACTTAAGTTTGAATACTGGCTGTTCCTTATGAGATACCAATCAATTTATACTAACTCTTTTTCTTCAACAATGATTATTTTATCTACCCTCAGAGCTATATCAACTCATTAAGATATACTATCATCGGGGACAGCAACTTTAACATTATTATTCTTGCTATTGCTACTAATCTTACTATAGTCCCAGGAGAAATACTAAGAATTTTCTCAATATCAGTACGTTGTATTTTAAGTGGCTTGAACATTTTAGTAATACATCAAAAAGCATTTAAAGCTTCTTAGTAAATATCCAAAGAGCTACAACAGTTTCAAAAATTACATGAAACCAGGAATTTTTAGTGTTTTAAAATTATATTCTATATAAATATATAAGAAATAGTAATGATAGGCTAAGGTTCATCTAGTGAATAGCTGTAAATAAAAATTATAGTGTTCTGGTCCTTTGTAATGACCACTCTTTAATAATATTTTTTAAAAAGTGTATAAGCGCCATCTAGTGGATAAAAAAAAATAAATGAATCTAGGAAAACCAGAGCTTTTTTCTAAAAAAAGAATTTTACTACTCCTTTATTGTATTGTTCATTAGTTTATAGTAGTTTTAGGCACCTGTGAGTTTATAAGGTAAGAAAAAATAAAAAACTTTTTAATTACAATTAACCTGCAATAAAATTAAAGAAAATTTGTGTTACGGTAAAAAAGAAAAAAATTACAGAAAAAATTTTTAGCGAAAAGCAGATTAAAAGTCAAAGAGGAAAATCCAAACTAAAAATTAAATTAGGACACTTGAGCTAAGGCTCAGAGGGGAGTGCTCATTTGCTGGCCATCTTGCAGTTAGTGTYAGTCAGTCTAACAATCMCCACTGGACTGCCTGCCCGTGGGCCGGCCATCGCAGCCAGCCACTGAGCCAGCTCAGGCTTTCACCGGTGYTCACCCAGCATGCAGCGCCGATGCCTCTCCTTTCTGCTCTGCTGCCTTCCGTCCACACTGGCCGGCACGGCCTTCCCACCTCCTGACTTAGGACTGGGCYCTTTTGCAAGGCCCTCTGGAATCTGGTCAGCACACACATCCACCCTGGGAATCAGCAGCTGTTGTCGTTACCGTGTTCATTCTCAAGCTGCACAGACTCACGAAACAGCAACCGTGTACGTGCCTGTACTTCACCYGTAGACGACGACGACGATCTCTTTGGGAGAGGTGGCCACGGCTTATTTCTATTTACATCACGTGGGGCACAATGGTAGTTTGCAGGCAAAGAACGACGAAGAGGAGGAGGAGACGTCTTACCTGCACAAGCTCGTTGAGGACCACGGCATCAAAGCCCGAGAGGTACTGCACATAGTACCTCTGCATGACAGGCCCGTACTTCCGGACGTGTGCTCTAAGCTCTTCCATGTAAAATATCAGCTCGGCGATGTGCCTTTGTGAAGTCAAAACAAACAGTTGAGATAAAAGTTCATTCTTGTAGTGAGAATTCTGTTTCTTTAAAAAACAGAAATATCTTAAGCATATGTTTCATTTTAATCCTGCGTGTGGGATTTAYGGCTGCTTCAGGTTGTCCACAGCGAGTGACTATGACTTGCCTAGTGCTCTAGAAAGGCCTGACAGTGCCAGCTGCAGATGCTCTCTACAAATGTGTGATGGTTGGAATTCTGGGGACTTTTCAGAGGGTATCTAAGTGCTAGCACACCGAGAGGAGTGGGGCTGTTGGCTGTTGGCTGCTGGTCACAATTCGTTAAGTAGTCACACAAAGTGATGAGCCTAATCCTGTAGACACTGATGCTCCGTGGAAATCGGATGCCTGGGGGAGGTGGGAGTGAGCAGAGGGCAACATTTGGAATGTAAATAAATAAAACAATTACTTAAAAAACAGGGGGGGGGGATCCCTCACAAGAAACTAAGAAAGAAGAGGATGAAGAGGAAGAAGAAGAAATAATTAGATGTCCTGACAAAGACCATATTTGTCCCAAGCAACTCCACATCCTACTYGGCAGGAAGTCCTCTAACGATACTGTCCYCGTTCCCTTCCCTTTTCTCCTTTCCCCTCCTCTCTAGTGTGGTAGAGAAGAGTGAAGAAGAAGAAGAACCCAGAAAGCAGTCAAAGACAGGGACACACTGTCGTCACAGAGAATACTGAGTGTTTTTTGTACTATGTCCAGAACTTTTCCCATAAGAAAGGCCATCATTTATTTATTTATTTTTTGCTTGGGGTGGAGCAGGGAGAGATGGCCTTTGCTGTGTAGCTAGCCTTCACCAGGCAGTCCAGGCTGGCCTAAAACTTGAGACAGTCCTCGTAAGTGCTGAGAATTGCACAAACTGGGAGTGTATGTGTAGATTACTACACCCACGCCACCTACTTTTGTCTCCTTTCTTACATTTTATTTTAAAAAGATTTATTTATTTTATTTATAGGAGTGCATTGTAGCTGTCTTCAGACACACCAGAAGAGGGCGTCAGATCCCATTACAGATGGTTGTGAGCCACCATGTGGGTGCTGGGAATTGAACTCAGGACCTCTGGAAGAGCAATCAGTACTCTTAACCTGTGAGCTATCTCTCCAGCCCAAGGCCATTAATTTTTAATGACAATTAAAATTCCTTTTAAAATTCTTTTATATCAATAAAATAATAGAAAGAAAAATAYTGTGGAATATTCAAATGAAMGTACGACTTCCACTTCTCATATACGTTTTAAAAAAAAAATGGCCAAAGAATAATAACAAGAAAYAAGATTTTYGGTTTGTGCTTATTCCTATTTTCAACTATCTAACTCTGAATAAGAAACTAGGAACTAAAATTTCAAATGACACACTGATGGCAATGAGACCATTAATGATTTTATTTAATGTTTTGTGTAGAAATAATTTTGAGGACCAAATGCACAGAAAATATTACTGGGCAGAGCCAAAGAACAACTTTCTTATCACTATTACAACAGAAATACTACATCTTAGAGTTTTTGCATTCTAATTTACATCATTAATGCTATATTGCCAACATGTATTGTATTACAAATATAAAGAACCCCAAAGAGTTTTTAAAACATCTTTGCTTTAATGTCTTCAGACTCATGATCCATCAACCAAAATAAACAGGAAATATATGTTGCTCTAATGCAATAGACTTACTTATCTATGAAGTCATCTGCACTTTTCTTTGGCATGTTGTCTGCATGACGGAGTAGCCAGATAATTTCATCACGGGCAAAAGATAATGCCATGAAAACAAACAGTGCCTATTGAAAAGCAAATGAACAAAACTCATTACTCAACAACTCGAACCTGCTCTGGGGGAGAAGTCCCTGACAAGGAATAGCACTGAATGTTCAGAGCCAGTCAGAGCAGGACAGAGCCAGCACACACAGGGAAGGGGGAGGAGCCAGCAGACCCACTGTTGGCTCACACTCAGGCCAAGGTTCACACAGAAGACATGCTTTTATAGGGTGGATAGGGTACAACTATCACTCAGTTACCTTGGGACCAAGCAGGCCGGGCTGGTCAGAGAGGACAGTCGCCAGTTCTTTCAGTGCAGACCGTAAAAACTTTCGTCTTTCTCTGTGCATTGAGCCACTGTAGGGGAAGATATCAGCGTGTCACCTGTGCTTCATTCGGGTAGACAATGTAGGTGCGGGAAATGATAACAAAGAATAAGCATTTCCGACTTGTGATTTGTGGTCTACGGAAATGGTACTTTTCTTCTCTGCCTTGAAGAATGGTGATGGATTAGACAGGATCACCATTTCCTCTTATCTAAGTTCCTGGGAGAATATATAATCATCCATATAGCAACTAAATTGATATATGTAACTATTTCATGAGACAACTGGTAAGTTGTTTACAGGTCTTAAAAACACTAAGTTCTATATATCTACTGATTTAARAATATAAAATTGGAGAAAGAAGTGGAGCTAACATGGTTTTGAAAGAATGTTATGTTCTCACATTGTCCGCATCAGGGTAAAAATGTAACAATGTTCATGAGGTTGTACAACAGTCAGCACAATGAGCAAAGACGATGCTATAGGGAACGCAGTGGAACACAGTGACAGAGGAGTGACCAGCTAGGACTGACTGCAGAGATAGCTAAGCTAATAAGAGTGCCTGCCTTCAATACAGACTATCTTGAGCTTGATCCCCAGAACCCACTCAGTGGAAGGACAGAACCAAGTTCCCCAAGAATGCCTCTGAACACAACATGTGCATTGTGGKGCAAGSACAGGCACACATCCATGCCTACTCTAAATATATGTACAATGTTTTTAAATAGGTAACAACTAAAAGCCCTTCCAATGGAGCTTCTCTATCTCGTTAGGATTTCACACATCTAAGACCTACACCACTGAGGTACAGGGGCTATGCATGCACTTACTTCCCCTTCAATTCACAGTGCCTGTCTCCTACACTTCCACCCCTCTAACAAAGCAATGCTTTAAGAAGTTCCTCACAAACAGAAGCACTCACGCGTGGGATACAGCCGCCTCCTTGCACTCTCTGATGTCGTTAATACGTTTATTGTAGCTGTGTGCAAGAAAAAATAATGCTTGTTAAGCTTAATTTGAAAGGAAAGACAAAAAGAATTAGTGAAATGCTAAGTCATTTGAAATCCTTATTTTCATCAATAACAATGATTCACAAAGGAAANGTGTGTGTGTCTGTGTGTGTATATATATACACACATACATATATAAATAAGAACCTTCTAATAAAAAGTAAAAGAACCAGAACTCCAATATTAAGTAGTTCAAATGTACCACTAAAATAAGCATATCAATAAATAATATATAACTTCATGAATACTAATGATAAGTATTCAAAATTCATTTWAAAAAAACATATCCTTGACAACTTAGCTGAGCCATTTACACCAAAATGAATCCCAATTTCTATATGTAAACACTTTTTATTTGAGAAACTGTCTGAAACATGTAATATGGGTCCTTGCAATACTTTCATATTCCTAACCTGACTATGACTTGACCTCTTTTTTAATGTGACTGGTAAGTCAAAAAGGAAAAAGGAAGGAAGGAACCAAGCAGGGTGGAGAGAGAGTGGGGCCACACAACACTTAGGACCAGGATGAAGAAATGTTTCAGCAATTCAGAGTAACTGCTGTTTTTGAGAGAATCGGGCTCGGTTTCCAACACCCACATGGCAGCTCACAGCTAAACAACTATCCTTAACTCCAGGTCTAGGGAGTCCAGTACTTTCTTCTGGYTTCCTTGAGCACAAGCAAGCACATAGTGCACATACATGCATGCAAAACATTCATTCACATAAAATAAAAAACAACTGTTAAAAATACCTACCAGGATAAACGTAACTCGTTTTGTGGCATCACTAGACTTACATCATACATWAATTCACTGAATATAACCATAGTAACTGGTTATGGTGGTTTGAATAAGAGTCAAGTATTTTAATGCTTGGCCCAGGGAGTGGCACGATTAGGAAGTGTGGTCTTATTGGAGCAGATGTGGCCTTGATGGAAGAAGTGGGTCACTATGTGGGTGGGCTTTAAGACTTCCTGTGCTCAAGTTCTAGCCAGTGTGGATTTCCAGAGACCCTCTTCCCTCTGCTGAAGACAGTCTCCTCTGGCTGCCTTTAGATCAAGATGCTCCTCATGTCAGCCTGCAGACTGCTTCCTTCCCACCATGATGATAATGGACTGAACCACTGACACTGTAAGCCAGCCCCAAATAAATGTTTTGCTTTATAAGAGTTGCCTTGGTTGTAGTATGTTTTCATGGCAATGAAAACCCACACTAATACAAAACTTTAAAATGTTCATGTATTTAAGTGATTCTATAAAAAAGTGATTAACATATTAAAGCATAATACAAATTTTATCATTTACAATCTCGACACAGTAAAAGCAGAAAAACACCTGGCCCTGTTTTTCTCATGACTAATATGATGGCAGAAGTAAGAATAGCGGATGCTTAGGAGTAACAAGAGAAGGAGTAAGAATGGCAGTGGTGGCTGAGGCATCCAAGGTTTATGCAGGCAGACGTCCTACACCCTGATCTAGGTGATGATCATTCAGGAGTGGTCACAGACAAGGTCACTGAGCCATTTCCCTAAGACCTTATTTTTCTGTTTGAAAATGTAAGCAATAAAGTGCTCAGGGTACACAGAAACAACAACAATCTCTTCCAAAACAACAGTGATGCCAGAGAATCTGTGTTCAGTTTGCATTTCAGGGTAATTCAATGGCCACTGAAATACATGCTGGCTCCAACTATTAATGCTAGACACTCTTCTTTCTTCCTTCCTTCCTTCCTTTCTTTTTTTCTTTCTTTCTTTCTTCTCCTCCTCCTCCTCCTCCTCCTTTTGTTTGGTTTTGTTTGTTTTGACACAGGGATTCTCTGTGTCCCCTGGTGGTCTTGAAACTTCCTCTGTAGGCCAGGCTGGCCTTGAACTCAGAGATTCACCTGCTTCTGCCTCCTGAGTACTGGAATTAAAGGCGTGCACTCCCACTGCCCAGCCACATTGTTATTTTTTAGCAACCAATAAATGCTTCATCTTTGTCTCAATTTCATGCAATACTAAATTGAACATGAAATATATATAAATTTCACTTTTTAAAGTTACTATATACAGCACATGCAGCTACTGGGTATTTTATCCACTCTTCATTTCAAAAGATCATACGACTGCTCTTACATGTAAACTCAATGTGGTTTTTCACACAGTGGCTACAGGGCCTCAAGAGAAATGTTACTATTAAAGATAGTAACAAAAGGAACCGCCACAAATCAGAAGTATTTGCTTTGCAGAGACTAACTGTAAGTCTTTTGGGTGCAATCCTCTATCAAGAACCATGATTCCTAAGTGCTGTGATCAATCTTCTGTAACTGTCAGGCGTGATTCAATGACATTTCTGATTGCTTCAAATACTTTTATAAATCCACTCTGTTCTCTTTTTTTTGGGGGGGGGGCAGGCAATGGGGGTAAGACAAGGTTTCTCTGTGAAACTCTACCTGACTTGAACCCACTCTGTAGACCAAGTTAGTCTCAAAGTCAGAGACATGCCTACCTCTGTCCCGAGTGTTAGGATTAACATAAATAAGCCACCACACTGGGCAATACTCTATATTTTACTTTTAGTAATATTTAGGAATAAAATTAAGTATGAATTAAAAAGAAAATTATTTCTCTAAAATACAAATTTCGAAAAGGTAAGAAACCATAAAGATTTTTAATTAGTAAAGGTACCTGTAGGAATATTATTTCTACCATTATCAGGCTATTATTAAAGACAACTTGCTGGGAGCAAAGTAAGACAGTCCAGGCCCCACCTTCCTGTACGATGTGATCAACTCTCTAACCCCAAATCCTAGGTTACTAAAGACATTTCATTCACCACCTCCTCCCCCCAAAATGAATAAAACCGAAAACACCATACCCCCGAATGTTTACAAATAAATCTTCCGCAGCTTTGTGAATGTGGAAAACTTCATCCCGGAAGAGAGAGAGGCAAGAGCTACTCTGGAGAGCTAGCTTCCAAAGGTTCAGCGCTGTAGCCTCGGTATTGAGCATCCCATGGCACAGAATAAAGCCAACTTCAAACAAAGGAAAACAAGTACAAGTTACAAGTACTGCACAGACAAGTTCCTCTGGCGACAGTGTAACTTTCTACAGATGGGGACGGCCATCGGCTAGTGACTCATACTGTGCTGCACACACACACACATAGGTGTGTGATTATATGTACAAACAACACTGTAAACTTCAATTATAACTTTCTATACTCTGCAGAGTAAATTCTTTAAAGCCACACTAAAGGAACAAAAATACCTTTCTGAGGGCTGGGGTTATGAATGAAATTTTTTTAAATTGAAGCATTAAAACATTAGTTTAAGCAAAAGATCAAAAATAAACACCTAATACAGTAATCATTACTGCTGTTAAAGTAACTGAAAAAGAAAAGCTATCAACGTGAAGCAATGCTAAGGCTGTCTCAGCTGTTTCTCTCTTACTAATCTTTGCRCACACATTACCTCACATGATTAATCCGTATAGTACACAAGAGAATATCATTATTTTACAGCTGGGGGTCTGAAAGCTCAGAACTACTAGAGTAACAAAGGCAGCCAGCCTGGTCTGCATGAGTCCCAGGTTAGCCAAGGCTAGGCCAGGAGACTATTTTAAAAATAAACAAAACAAAACAAAAAACAACAGTAACAAAAAAGGAAGCATCCAGGTATTGAAGTTCACTATTCTTGCAATGTTCTCTTTATATGAATTTTAAGTATCTTTTGATTACCTAATCTGGAAACGCTACACAAACGCAGAATGCTAACATGCTTGTAAAGGCCTTCTCTAGCCTCTACATCGAGACAGAAAGCTCACTGTTCATCCGCTCAACATTTACTCAGTAGTACTTGCAACTTTTTGTTGAGGTTTTCCTGTTTCACAAAATAGTCATTCCCATTTAAAAAATAAACTGGATTCCAAAGTGCTGGCTAGTTTTGTGTCATTTTTACATAGCTAGTGTACAGGTGGGAACCTCAAGTCAGGAAATGTCTCCGTAAGATGGGGCTGTAAGGTAGCCTGTAGGTTATCTTAGTGATTGAAGTCCAGCCCACTGTGGGTGGAGCCACCCCGACAGGTGGTCCGGGGAGCTGTAAAAAAACAAGCTGAGCAAGCCCCTAGGCGCCCCTCTGTCCCTGCTTCAGTTCTGCCAAGACTTCCCTCTTTAATCGGGACATATAAGCTGAAATAAACCTTTTCTCTCGGGTTGCTTTTAGTTATGGTTTTATTACAGCAATGGAATTCCTAACTAAAGCAGTTATCCACACAGCTAACCCTACTTACTATCCAACTCAATTCTTCACTCACAGATATGAACATAAAGTACAAACTAAGAATCAGATAATTAAGCAAAATCAATACTTCAGAAGCATAGAAATGTAAACTATCTTTCTAGAAAAACTATTACTATCACAAATCTAAGAAGTAACAAAACTAGCTAAAATGTCTAAGTGGGGGTAAAATGTGCTACTACATTCCTTTCATATTTGTTAGTGTTATTGGAGTTTCAGTCTATAATGAGATACTGTATATAAGTTTAGGATATTCAAAATCTGTAGTCATTTTTAAATACAAATTTAATAATATCTAATTTTTAGATTAAGCCATATATAACAACACTGTGGGCTTTTATGTCTAATACTTGCTTTTCTGGTAAAAAAAAAAAAAACTCATTCATTATTTCACCATGTATCATATCACAGGCATTAAAAATTAGTTCCTCACTACAGTCGGAGAAACACTGCAGCAGTGGTTCTCCTGGGGGTTGAACAGTGGCCCTCCCAGAGGGAGCATAACACATACCCTGCAGGTCAGACATTCACATTACTATTCATAACAGTAGCAAAATTATAGATGCACAATAGCAACCAAATAATTTTATAGTTGGGATTCACCCCAACATGAGGGACTGTATTAAAGGGATGCAGTATTAGGAAGCTTGAGAGAACCCCTGTACTATTAAAAAAAAAAAAAAAAGTTTACAAAGGTAAAACACCAACTATTCAAAACTCTCCCTCTGGTAGTGCACAGTGGGAAGAAGGAACCTGACTACATACTGTAGGGAGCCGGCCCTGCAACCTCCATTACAAGATGGCGCCGGCAGCCGGCAGGCGCCAGGCAATAAACAGGTCAATGCGCATGTGCTGAGCAATTTTCCATCCCTTGGTCTCTGCCTCTCCCGTGGCGTCATATGGTCCGATGAGCTGCAGCCAACCRGGAGGCGACACGTCCTAGGCGGAGACTGTGATCCTATATAAGGATGGGGTTTTTGGTGTTCGGGGTCTCCGCTCTGTAAGCTTTTGCTCTCCCTCTTAAGATGCATTAAAGCTTTACTGCAGAAGGATCCTGATTGTGCCGCGTGGTTCTTRCGGGYGAGACGGTAGCGCGGGACAACATACAATACGCCAACTTTCCTTCTTTATTATACAATATATTATTCCAGTTTGTGAGCTGCCTAAAGCACACGCTGGTAATTTCATCCCTCATGCATCTATCAAACTGCCAAAAACTATGTCATTTATCACCCGTAAATTAAAACTTAACTAAACACCTGTGACATTAAAAACGTATGACTAAAAGCACAAGTTTAGTGTTGGCACTAACATAGCTCCTGAGTTTTGGCCGTAGCACTTCCTTGCTCTCTCTGTCACCAGCGAGCTATGTGACCTAACTTTGGAGGCCTCTTTCTACGGCCGTCTGCAATCCCAGGGTCAGTCTGAGGGGTGGCTGAGGTAAAGCACATCGGTGCTCCCTACAGGAGAAGGGCAGAGGTGA
>BDUI01011367.1:39193-55863 GCA_002335545.1 Apodemus speciosus
TAGTTATCACACCCCTGGGGCAATCCTGTGGAGCAGATGATTGTCTTCATTTCCCACTGCTGTCCTGAGTGTCTTCTCTGAACCTACTACAGCTCCAACCAAACCCTGCTGTGTGTTGATGCTTGCTGGAGCCTATCTGGAGGCCGCTCAGTATTCAGGGTGTGGATGATCCCTGATATTCTTGGGGTGACACCGCCATACCTGCACATGGAGTCTCCCCTTGCTGAGGAAGGGAGGCTGTAGAGGTAAGTGGAGCTTTGCCTTTGTGAATCCTAAAGAACCAAACTTGACAGAGGCTTCTGTAATGGAGGGAGCTGTCACTCCTCAAGGATAACCAGGGAGGATTATCCACACATTCCCAGAGACTGGATTCTGGGAGACAGGTGGAGCTGGGACGCTTCTATATTCTTGTTGAGAATGGACTTGTCAGAGAAGACTAGAGACTCCCTCCTTGGTCTACTGGGTGAGTGATGCCCTCATGACAGCAGAATGGAAACCGAGGAAGAGCTGTGTGTGCGTGTGCACAGAAGCTGGGAGGAGGGAGTAGCAGAGATGGGGAGGAAGAAAGGGAGGCTTCCACCCCTGGAGATCTGGTGTATCCTTCACCACCCTGGAACACTTATTTCTGTCACATTGTTCTTGCTTATCCTGGTAGTCTAGGCTGCCGCCATGGCTGGGTTTATTTCTGGGACTTTGAAGCTAGTCCTGGGCCAGTGGCCTTGTGAGGACTGGGAGGGACTGCCACACTGAACTACAGTGTTTCTTCTCTGTCTGACTGTCTATCYGTCCTTCTTCCTTTATCAGCCCTGGAGCTCTGACAGGATTGTGAATTGGTGCACAATGAGGGATCCGTTTTCTTATTCACTTGCTTATTTATGTGTTTTATATGTTTTTTTTTTTTTTAAACTTTAAAAATGTCAGGAGCAATGAGGGCTAACCAATGGCAAGGGCAGGCAGCCTGTCTCCTTCTGGGTGGTGGCCGGCTGGGCATCGATCCTCAGCCTCATAATGTAGTCTAATAACGGCTCTATTACCGCTGCCCGCCAATTGGCCCAGGCGCCCTCCAAATGAGCCACAAAGAAGCCAGCTTGTCAATATTAATTCCGCCCCGGAGATGACTTGTTACCGGAGAGCAAAGGTGTTCTGGCTGGGGCTGAACAACTTAACTCCTTGTCTCATAAAATTTAAGCTGCTATTGATCGCCTTCTTCTATTGTGTGAAAGATTAAACATGCGTGCTTGCATGCACACACAGGCACAAGCGCACACACACTGGCACACTCGGGAGGCGGCGCCCACACAGGCGCCTGCCTAGATCAGGCAGGCTCAGCCCCGTCTCCCCACCTACCCCGCATCATTCAGCAACTCGAAGCAAATTAAATCAATGAATTCATCCCAGCAGATGGCCACTTTAACACTCAGTTAGCCTTTAGATAATTGAGCGTTGACTCCGGAATCATAAAATGGATGGCTCGTTTGTACGTTTTACTGAAATAGATCGCCGAGGTTAAATAAATGAAATCCCATTTGTCAGGCAGTAATAAATGGGTTCCCCTTCTGCAAACAGCTCTGTTTGGCCTAATAAATACAGGGACGTTACAGCGCTCCTCCCGCGATGGGGTTACGGCTTAATGAAATGGTCTTTCCTCTGCTTGTTTTTGCCTCCTCCTGCACCGTGTGATAAGTAGCAAACCAACGAAGCTTGTAATTACAATCTTACAGAAACCCGGCCAATCTGTATATAAATCTCACCCTCCAATTACAAGATGTAATAATTTTGCAGTCAAGCTGGTAATGAGGTCTAATACTCATGCCTGCGATAATCCCCGCTGGATGCTGACTCTATCAGATGTTAGCTTTGTAATTATACTGGCAGAAAATCATTATTTCATGTTCAGCAGAAAAATGAGGTTGGTGGGAAGTTAATTTTCTCTATGCTCTGTGAAGCATAGACAAAATTTTAATGATTTAATCATTATGGTTATCCCTTTTGCAATTGACCCGCGTTACTTGTGTAGAAACACTGGCATGCTTAAAAGTCCCTGTTACCCAGTAAAGCTTGCCAGGTATGCAGTTTTTAATGTAAGAATAACTGTACACAATTAAACTATTACCCTGCCAACAGGCAGGACTCATTCCACCTTCAGTTTTCATTATTTATGTGTGCCATTCATGGAAATGTTTGTATCTTGCCCACACAATGACATATGGCTAATTTATATAAAAAATTGAATTGTGCTTTTCTGATGAGGTCAGTCCTAACAAAACAGCATCACAGAAAAACAACCCAAACAGATGAAACCTGAGGGTGGGCCTAGAAAGACAGTCACCATGTCTCTGGCAAGAAATAAGAACAACAACAACCAAAGAAGTGTTGTCAGCAACCTACTGTGGGAACAAAATTGACTTCTAAAATAGGAGACTAATATTTTTGACAGCATTGGTGGGTTATTTACAAGCAATGTACTTTTTAAATACAGTTAAGCCATCTGCTAAAGTATGATTTTCTTTTTGTAGTTTTGGTGGCTCTTTGGGGATGTGAGGTTACCTCACAGACAAGCATACTGCAAAAAAGCAACACAGTCCTTCACAGAGGAATGTTCATTGTCCCTGGGAGGTGTCTCACAGCAGGCTCTGGACAGAGTGTGCCACTCCCAGGCCTGGATTCTGTGGTCAAGCTAACTTTGTTTTGAAAGTTCAAAACATGTTAGAAGAGTGTCTCTGGTCAGTGAGTGTTGCTAACTTAGCCTCTAATGTGTTCTGCAGCCTTGCCCCAGGCTCTGAGCCCATCCCTACCTAGGCTGGACTGATTGATCTGGGGTGGAGAAAATCAGGTATGGGGGAGGTATTTTGTCCCTGGTTCATGTGTCTTCTTTCCTTGCTTTTCCCTTCTTGGAGAAGAAAACCTTCTAATTGTTATATTTCTAAGGACTGTCCCTGGTAGACTCTGAGGACTGACAGAGCCAGCTCCTGTCCTGATAAAATGAGGAACTGTGTTGTACCCTAGAATGAGAAGATTATCATAGAAAAATACTATGTAAATTCCTCTATAAGAGTTCCAGATTAGTGGGTTGGTTTGGGGCTATGCCTCAACCTCGAAGATATTGTTTAAACGACAAGTCTGTGTACTCAGTTCCAAATGTGGGCTGTATACCATAGTGCATCTACGAGTTGTGGAACTTTCCAGAAGTGTGTTGCTTATTACACYCTGACTGAAATTAAAGCGATTCTGGCTCATTTGGTGATTAGAGGTGGTGGATTCCTATCTTACCAAACATAAGAGGAAAGAATTTTAGGTCCTTCTTCCTGATCATCCCTTCCAGCTCTGTCAGGGTGTGTTTCCATTTCCTGTAAAAAGCCCACAGTTCCTACATTTTAGAAAGAAGTATGTTTACCATCATTCCTTCATCCCCCTTATCTTTCCTGGGATCATAAATTTTGGGAAATAATTAGATAAATCAGAGAAGATGCCAGATCTCATGTTGGACATTTTCTAGTTAGGAGACGTCATGTCCAGGACCTGCAGCTTCTGTTTGGTCAGCTTGCATAGCTGGGTACAGCCAGAGAAAAAAATAATGAGAACAAGTGTGTGTAGCAAACAGGGGTTCAGGTTCACATGGGACAGAGCACAAGGCTTACAGAGGGCAGGGCACAGGGTTCACAGGGTGCAGGCTTCATGTGGGTCAGAGCACAAGGCTTACAGAAGACAGGGCACAGGGCTCATAGGGGAGAGAATACAAGGCTTACAAAGAACAGGGTACAGGGCTCACAGGGGATAGAGCACAAGTCTTACAGAGTACAGGGCATAGGTCTCATGGGACATAGAGTTCACAGGGCACAGAGCTCACAGGGGACAGGACTCACAGGTCACAAGAATCATAGGAGACAGGGCACAGAGAACACAGGATAGATCTCACATGGGGATCACAGGGCTCACAAGGCTCACAGAACTCACAGGGACAGAAGGGACATGGATCAGAGGGGACAGGACTCACAGGGGGATATGGCTCCTGTTTCCAGGATTTTAGCTGGAAGCTGAGTTTGGCTGGGAGGAGCCCTCTGCTCTGCTCTGATTGGATAAGGACTCCACACCCAGAATCTGGAGCAAGACAAACTAGAATTGTCTCTTCTGTGCTGTCTGACATCCTAGCAGAACACAGGGATCTAGGCACTTGGAGACACCAGGAAAACAAGGAGGTTTTTTTCAGGGTTGGGAAGCCAGGCTCTATCCCTCTCCCCAGCCCCCAAAAGCCCACTACACTAGGATGCTTTACCAATCAGACAGACCCATACACAAACATGCTCACCCCTGTACTCTCATTCCACGTGCCACACCTGCACACATGTACAACCCAAATTCCACAAATACACCCACATATGTTACACATACATGTCTTCCCCAAGTCTCTAAACCCACTGAATGAATACTGGTTTTCAGCTGAATCACATCATACCCAGGTGCACCGACTGAGAAGCCTTTCTGCCTCTCTGCACAGCTCTTGCCTCCTCTGTTCTCCACCTCCAGCCCTTCCTCTGCTGCCTTCTCCAAAGGTAACCAGATGACTTGATCTACATCTCTCTCCTGGCCTTTCCTATGGTGGGGAGCTCATCCCACTGGTCCCAAAGGTCTGAGAAAAAAGGCTCTAACCACCCCTACTGTACCTGTCACTGCAGGTACAGTACTTGATGGCACAGAGTAAGGAATGCTCCACTGTCCCTATTGTCTCCTCTTTCTCCACGAGTGGGAAATTCTATGATTTGTAAACACCAAACCTCAAACAGAGGGGTCCCTTTATCCCCTTGTCTCCCTGGAGTGGAGAACCTGAAAGAGAAGACTTAGTGCTGCGCCTCCTGATGCCTACATCCTAGCCCACTCTGAGACAGATGCTTAACACTAGGCCAGGTATCTCGCCCGACACGAAGCTCAACCCACTTTAAAGTAGGTAAGGCTTTCATTTGTTCATCTACTGACTAGGATATTATGAGATTTCATGGATAAGCAGCTATTTTCTACATGCCCTGATTTTTTCTTCTTTCTTTAAGCTTTGTCAGAGGCTAGAGCGATCGCTCAGCAGTTAAGAGTGCTTCCTGGTCTTTCAGACAACACCAGCTTAGTTCTCAGCACCTGTATTGGGGAGGGGGGGGTCATAATCATCTGTAATTCCAGTTAAATCTAGGGCATCTGATGTCCTCTTTTGGCCTCCATGGGCACCCACATTCATGTACATAGACCGACATATGGATGTACATATGATTAAAAAATGTAGTAATTAAGGGACAGTCAGAAATGCACATCTGGGTCTTGATAGAGGTCCAAATTCATTTAATTAAATATTTATATCACAGTCTGGCATAAAGTATAATATACTAAAAGTCAAGAATGTGTGGTCTCCACCTCGTTTCCTCATTTGCCAAGTCCAGGGTTTAAAAATGAGATTTAAGAAGGCAAAGGAACATCTGTTTAAGACTAATATCTTAAGCATTTGTCACAAAATGTGGCCAACCTCACCTCATGCTTAAGAGAGCTGACTTCCCTGTCTCTGCCCTGCTCTACCTGTGTTTACAGGTTTTCATGGGTAGCTTTGATGACTCAGTTTCTAAAGCTAATGTGTTAGAATTACAGAGATTTTGCACATTGCTACAACAAGGAAAGGGGCTATCTCTAACCAAGAACCCCTTTCTACAGGGTCTTTCACAGTGTGTCATCTATTGAAACAACAGGCTGTAACTCTACTGGACCACACTCCTGCAATACTGACTTCATGCTCTGAAATAAGCTCCTGTCTGTTGACAAAGGCTAGAGGTTTTCTTTATTTTTCTTTTAGTCTCTTTGCCATCAAAACATACAATTTTAAGTAGATTTTATACCTCAAAGTTACTTAACATTTCAAAATTTTGCTTCAAGTAGGGGAATTGAGGGTGGGGAGGTGGGAGTGGGGTGGGGTGGAGGAACACTCTCATAGAAGCAGGGGGAGGGAGGAAGTGATAGGGGGTTTCTGGGAGTGGGGGGGAGGACCGGGAAAGGGGAGAACATTTGAAATGTAAATAAAAAATCCAATAAAAAAAGGAAAAAAATGCTTCAAGATGAAACCTCCTATATGCTCCAGCACCATGTGCAGGCATTCCAGAACACAGCTTCAGTATGTTATCCACCCACACAGACTCAGAAGGGAGCATTTTTGGATTGCAGGATGATTTGAGAAAATTCTAAGTCCTTTTGATTCCACAAAACATGTTAGAGCAGCATGCAAGGTGTTTACAAAGACCCATGTGCCTGCCCTGGGGGCCGTGTTCCCAGACACCAGGTGTTTCCAGATGCTTTTTGGATCTCTGGATGCTTGGCCCGCATGTTCCCCCGTTCTCGGTATCTGACATTTTTCAGATCTTTCTGAAGCTTCCCTTCCCCTCCATTGACCTGAGTGACACCTGTCCATGTTGACATATCCTGAAGAACATCACTGATGCCATTGCTCTTTCTAGTCAAGCAATAATGAAGTGCCTTCATTTTAGACTTTTATTTATTACTATTTTGAAGCTTTACATTTCTTTGACTAATGCTTCCCAGTTTCTGTTTGTCCTCCAGGGCATAGCAACAGGCGGTTGCTTAGTGTCTCTCCTCTGTGTTAACATCACCAGATACATATCACATGTAGGACGA
This sequence comes from Apodemus speciosus, assembly GCA_002335545.1. Taxonomy (NCBI): domain Eukaryota; kingdom Metazoa; phylum Chordata; class Mammalia; order Rodentia; family Muridae; genus Apodemus; species Apodemus speciosus. The sequence continues at coordinate 45,851 of BDUI01011367.1, forward strand.
CTGTACTGTATTTGTACCTCGCTTACTCCACTGAGCATCACAGCCTCCAGTTTTATTGATATTACTGCAAGTGATTTAATTTTCTTCTTTTAAAAGATGGGACGATATTTCGCTATGCATATATGCTAGTGAATTCATTGGTTCTGTCACCATTCCTCAGGCTGTTAGCTGACAGACGTTCTGGTTGATGCTCAGGATATCAGTGATGGATAATCAAGTTATTTCTGGCTCTCCATGATTGTGAATGATGCTGAATCAAGACAAGAATGTGGACATCTCTTCTAGGAACTATTTCCATGATGGCTGCCTTAATTTTCACCCCATCCACAGTGTGTGGGGCTCCTTTTCCTTCATCCTCAGCAGTACTCACTGTTTTTTTGTTTTCAGGGTTAGTCAGTCTTACCAACATGAGCTAATATGTCATGGTGTGTGTGTGTATGTGTGTATGTTTCATGTGTGTATAGGTTTATGTGAATATGAATATGTGTGTGTTTGGATGCCAGAACAATTTCAGCTGTCATTCCCCAGGCACTGTCCATGATGTTGGTTGAAGCAGAATCTCTTACTGGCCTGGAATTTGTCAAGTATGTTAGGCTGGCTGGTCAGTGAGCCCAGGGATCCACTTGTCTCTGCCTCTCCTGTACTAGGATTGCAAACATACACATTCATACTTTTTACTTTTTACATTGGTTGGGTGTTTGGGGATTATACTCATGTGCTCATGCTTACAAGATAAGCAATTTACCAGCTGAGTCCTTATTCTCACTGTGACCTTGACCTACATTCTCCTAGAGATGGTGATGTTGAGTGTCATTCCTTTAACTTTGGCCATTTGCATGTCTTTTATCTAGGTTCTTTGCTCCTCATTAATAAAGGGTTTTTGTTTTTCTTCTTGTGTTTTTGCTATTGAACTGTTTGCATTTCTTATACATTTTGACTACGAACTCCATTTTTATGTGAGCTTACAAAAATGTTCTCTCTCATTCTCTGTTGGGTATACACTGTTTTAGATGTGTTACAAATGTTCTTCCCCCACTCTCTAGATTCTCTTCACTCTTCTATCTCTTTTGCTGTACAGAAGTGTTTTAGTTTGAAACTAATATTTGCTTTTCTTTCCAGGATTTGGGGATTGTTACCTATAGCATTATTGTCTATCTTCCCCTTATACCTTTTTCAAGTGGGTCACAGTTTGGACACTAAGGTTTTAGTGTGTAATGTCCATTGAGTTGGTTTTTATGTGATACAAGGTCAGGGTCTCATCTTGTTCTGCATNCACTCTCATAGAAGCAGGGGGAGGGAGGAAGTGATAGGGGGTTTCTGGGAGTGGGGGGGAGGACCGGGAAAGGGGAGAACATTTGAAATGTAAATAAAAAATCCAATAAAAAAAGGAAAAAAATGCTTCAAGATGAAACCTCCTATATGCTCCAGCACCATCCATGTGCAGGCATTCCAGAACACAGCTTCAGTATGTTATCCACCCACACAGACTCAGAAGGGAGCATTTTTGGATTGCAGGATGATTTGAGAAAATTCTAAGTCCTTTTGATTCCACAAAACATGTTAGAGCAGCATGCAAGGTGTTTACAAAGACCCATGTGCCTGCCCTGGGGGCCGTGTTCCCAGACACCAGGTGTTTCCAGATGCTTTTTGGATCTCTGGATGCTTGGCCCGCATGTTCCCCCGTTCTCGGTATCTGACATTTTTCAGATCTTTCTGAAGCTTCCCTTCCCCTCCATTGACCTGAGTGACACCTGTCCATGTTGACATATCCTGAAGAACATCACTGATGCCATTGCTCTTTCTAGTCAAGCAATAATGAAGTGCCTTCATTTTAGACTTTTATTTATTACTATTTTGAAGCTTTACATTTCTTTGACTAATGCTTCCCAGTTTCTGTTTGTCCTCCAGGGCATAGCAACAGGCGGTTGCTTAGTGTCTCTCCTCTGTGTTAACATCACCAGATACATATCACATGTAGGACGACTGTACTGTATTTGTACCTCGCTTACTCCACTGAGCATCACAGCCTCCAGTTTTATTGATATTACTGCAAGTGATTTAATTTTCTTCTTTTAAAAGATGGGACGATATTTCGCTATGCATATATGCTAGTGAATTCATTGGTTCTGTCACCATTCCTCAGGCTGTTAGCTGACAGACGTTCTGGTTGATGCTCAGGATATCAGTGATGGATAATCAAGTTATTTCTGGCTCTCCATGATTGTGAATGATGCTGAATCAAGACAAGAATGTGGACATCTCTTCTAGGAACTATTTCCATGATGGCTGCCTTAATTTTCACCCCATCCACAGTGTGTGGGGCTCCTTTTCCTTCATCCTCAGCAGTACTCACTGTTTTTTTGTTTTCAGGGTTAGTCAGTCTTACCAACATGAGCTAATATGTCATGGTGTGTGTGTGTATGTGTGTATGTTTCATGTGTGTATAGGTTTATGTGAATATGAATATGTGTGTGTTTGGATGCCAGAACAATTTCAGCTGTCATTCCCCAGGCACTGTCCATGATGTTGGTTGAAGCAGAATCTCTTACTGGCCTGGAATTTGTCAAGTATGTTAGGCTGGCTGGTCAGTGAGCCCAGGGATCCACTTGTCTCTGCCTCTCCTGTACTAGGATTGCAAACATACACATTCATACTTTTTACTTTTTACATTGGTTGGGTGTTTGGGGATTATACTCATGTGCTCATGCTTACAAGATAAGCAATTTACCAGCTGAGTCCTTATTCTCACTGTGACCTTGACCTACATTCTCCTAGAGATGGTGATGTTGAGTGTCATTCCTTTAACTTTGGCCATTTGCATGTCTTTTATCTAGGTTCTTTGCTCCTCATTAATAAAGGGTTTTTGTTTTTCTTCTTGTGTTTTTGCTATTGAACTGTTTGCATTTCTTATACATTTTGACTACGAACTCCATTTTTATGTGAGCTTACAAAAATGTTCTCTCTCATTCTCTGTTGGGTATACACTGTTTTAGATGTGTTACAAATGTTCTTCCCCCACTCTCTAGATTCTCTTCACTCTTCTATCTCTTTTGCTGTACAGAAGTGTTTTAGTTTGAAACTAATATTTGCTTTTCTTTCCAGGATTTGGGGATTGTTACCTATAGCATTATTGTCTATCTTCCCCTTATACCTTTTTCAAGTGGGTCACAGTTTGGACACTAAGGTTTTAGTGTGTAATGTCCATTGAGTTGGTTTTTATGTGATACAAGGTCAGGGTCTCATCTTGTTCTGCATRTGATAATGCAGCTTCTTAGCACTGCTTATTGAGTTGTTGTCTTAACATGCATCTTGCCAGCAGCATTGTCAAAGATCAAGTACCTCTGTGCTCWACTCTAAGCTTGCCTCATCCTTATATCTGCTTCTAGGCTGGCAACATCCTGTCTGTCATGGTTTCCTGCTAGCTCTTGAAATCACGTAATRCACTCTATTTCTCTTCTTGTTCTTCTTCTTGTTATTCTTGTTGTTCTTGTTGTTGTTCTTGTTGTTCTTGTTCTCCTCCCCCTCTTCTTTCTTTCCCTGATTCTTTCAAAATATATTTAGTTTTTAAACAGGTAGTACAGCAAGGCAAATATCACCTGAGGCAAAACATCAGCCTTTAAATATCATCAAACTAAAGAGATACACGGTGTTAAAATTGTTGGTAACTAATGCCCCTTCTCTCAATGTCTTCATCTCTCCTTCATATCAGAAGGATAGTGCCTCTGGTTATAGAACTCACACTTCACAGCTCTTTTACTTGAACATCGAAAACGTGCTGGCCTCTTCCTTCTGTCTCCAACTTTTGAGCTAAAAAAAAAATCAGTCATTCATGTGGCATTTCCTATAATCTTGAATAGCATCCCCTGAAGCCATGAGTGTGTGTCTTCTGCAATCACGATGAGCCCTGAAGTCATGGGTCCTCTGCAGTYCTGGGTGGTGTCCTTTGTGGTTATATTTTGCTTCCTTCAATCTTTATATTTGTGTTTKTTCTTCACTGTTAGATGGATCTCTGTGTTATCCATGCAGGTTTCTGTTTGTTTTTGTGTCTCATGTGTCTGGTTTGTGTTTGGTGATCTGGGAGGTATAGGAACAAGTCTTGCTTTGATTCAGAAGCTTCATTTTCTGCATCTTTAGACATTTTCTTAATTTGTTTCCTTTTTTCTTGTGTCCCTCTGAGTTCTTAAGGGATTTAATGTCAAGTCTTATGCTGCTACATAGGATCCAGAATCTCTTCATTAAAATTTGTTTCTTCCTCTCACTGTGTGTGTGTGTGTGTGTGTGTGTGTGTGTGTGTGTGTGTGTGTGTGNAAATTTAAGTACCAGACCTGTGACTGCTCTCACACCGATGTTTTCAATTCTAAACATCTTTAACCAGCTTCTTAATGATGAGGCTGAACAGGTGTGTGTCAAGGGAGGTACATTTCCTTTGATTCCCATGTTATAAGAAACTGAATTCAAATCATTCTGTTGAGGCAGTTTTCTTACTAATTAAATGTTAAAGATGCCAGCAAGTACTGAGCACATACCTGAGAAGGTGACTTTATTAATTTCTTGAAAGAAGAGAGGAGACATGGCTAGAAAGTCTCCGGAATGCAGGGAAGTCGGGCCAGTAGGGGAGGGCATCAACATGTCTCTGTCTGTCCACTGAGGAAGGTACTGTTGTCATAGAGCAGCACAAAATCAAATCTGTCACCCATGAAGGAAGAGTAAAAGGTACTAGAAATGTTCTAGAAGTTAGTCTGATGCTCCAGCCACMCAGAAGGCTCCTTGGATTAATGAAGAGATGGCTGGAGGGGAAAGAACTACCACAGAGGCTGCTTAGAATTAGGCTCAGCTTGTTTTGGTTGGGGAAGTACATCCTGGGTCTAGGGAAGGGGGGAGCAAAGTCATTTAAAACAATGAACCATATTTTTAGGAGTTTCCTAGTTATATAGAAATTAAGCACCAAGTTCTGACATCCCCAAATATGCTGCTCCACACATCCTTCTATTTCCTCTGCATCTGTGACCCTCTTGTAAATCTGTTGCGACTCCCTTGAGGTTTACACACTGGGTTATCCACTAAAACCCACAGTTTACATTGTCCTCGCTTTAAACAAATATGTAAAGCTATATGCTGCTGTTACAGGACAGCTGAGCAGCTGGGATCTCTGCCCATCCTCTTCCTGGAGCCCAGTCTCTAGCAGGCAAGGCTCTCTCTGTCACCTCCACAGCTTTCCTTCTGGGAGCTCCTCTTGTTGGCAGCACAGCCTATGTCTTCTTCAGATCAGCTCCACTGATTGGCAATATGCATTTAGGTTCACTGACTTTGAAAGCTTCTTTTCAGCACAGAGCTATAATTCTAAAGTCTATGCACACACCATCTGCTTAACAGTGTGTGTGGGGGGGAACATTAAGGTAATAATTTCTTCTAAAAATTTAAAGGAGGATCTTTTGCCACTTTTGATTTGGATTTCTAGGATTTTTAAGTTTCCTGAAGCCGATCTCAGAGAATATCCAGAAACAAATAAGTTGATAGGAATTGCTTTTATCTCCAACAGTAACAAAAACCTGTAGTCCAGTAAGTCAAATGGATGCTGAACAGTTTGTATGTCTGGTCAATGTATAATTAAGGTGACAATAAAAGCTGAATTAAGCATCCAATTATAAACACTTAACTGCATATAAGGAGTACAGATTCCAGATAGAATGAGACAGGGACTTTCCCAGTGGTCACTTGACCTGTTGACTCTGGTTGGATTATGTCTGGTTCTGATGTGAGTTCGAGAATATCTCTTCTGCTGTGACTGAGGAAGACTGGGCCAACGACAGAAGAATGAAAAATCCAGGACATGTGCCTCATACAAGAGATCATATCACACCTATTTTCTTTAGTCATATGTCTCTTAACCAAAGTGTAAACAATTTCTTTGTCTTACAGAAGAGTTTTGAAGTTATCTTGGGATAGATGTTGCTTTTTGTCCCAGTACAGAAAGTGACAGCAGCCTGTGTTGCTGTGTGGTATGTCTAACCAGTGAGGTGAACAGCTCCTGTCATGTTGTATCCAGACTTGTGGGAGGAACTTGGTGGTCATAAACCCCCAAAACTCAGACATCCTCTGATCTCATTGTCCCCCACAGGATTTCTGAGCACAATACATGTGACATTACTCTAATGCCTATGAAGACAGATGAAGATTCAGTGAAATAGGGGCTTGATGTTGAATACAGGCCAGTAAAAGCACTTCTTAGCTCAAAGCTCCACTGAGTATCATTGAGATGCTGTCTGTCAAACTCTGGCACAGCACTGACACCAGCACAATCCATTTACTGGAACTTTTAGTCACACTTGGTAAATTTGGCAGACAGCGTCTCTTCCTCCCGATTTCACTGCACTCCAGCTCCGGGCTCTTGACCCTAGTCAGATGGCTTTTTGTGGCCAGATCTAATCAGTATTGAGTTGGACAAGGAGGGCCCTTTATGCATTGGATGTTGGGACAAGTGCAGGCCTGCTGTAGATCACTTCAATAAACAACCTGAGATTCAATTACAATGCCGGGCCGGGCTTTTATCTGGAGGTGACATCATTTCAATCAAAATGTAAAATAATACAACCCGGTAGTTGCAGGAGGTGGAGACAGGACACAGATGGTTGCGCTTAGTCATTTCGCAAAGGGGGTTGGGGAGCAGCTCCTCTGTTGTGCAAGGACCCCAGTTCCAAATGAAATAGAATTGGAGAGACTGAAACGGGGGTCTCTGGTGCAGGATACAGTCTTGTGCAGCATTTGCCTTTGTTCATTTAATTAACAAAAGCGTGAAATCTCCCCACTGGCAGCTTTCTCCTGCGGTTTCTGTTGCTTTTCCTTCTCTGAGCAGGCTTTTTATTCATTTCGCTTGTCTCCTTTGAAATTGTTTTAAAGGTGATGCCTTTAAAGRCCTGCAAACCATCATGAAAAGGAAAACACAATTCAAGCACAAATAGGTAGACTCCATACTGCGTGGGCTGTGAAAAAGAGCAGTCACAGCCATTCCTTCTCCACAGCTCTTTCATAGTTGTCTCTGTAGGCATGGGACACTCCCAGTTCCTAGCAATAGTAGCCCCAAGACTTCTTGCTTCATATCAGGTGATGACAGACAAAAGCAAAAGGAAGCAAGAGGTGGCCCATCAGAAAGGATTTAAGGTGATGTCCCTGGGTTCTGGTTGTTGGACTATCGACACTGGCCCTTGAAATGTCCACTGCAGTTATCAATGAGCACATTGTTTTTACTTGAATTCTATTTAGTTCATAGCAATCAATCATTTTAAAAAGGAAATAATTTATTATTCATCAATATTTTTGACTGTTCTATATAGCCAAGTAGATCAGTGAGGAGAAACTGACTTGAATGGGGGGTGAAATGAGGTCACATCATGTAGCAATTGAGCAGAGCACTGTATGTGCCATATGTGCACTATGATGAACTGTATGTATGCACTGTGATGGATTGTATGTGCACTGTGATGGACTATATGTGCACTATGGTGGTCTGTATGTGCATTGTGATAAACTATATGTGCACTGTGATGTATTGTATGTTCACTGTGATAGATTGTATGTGCACTATGATGGACAATATGTGCACTGTGATGGGTTGTATGTGCACTGTGATGGACTATATGTACACTGTGATGGACTTCATGTGCACTGTGATGGACTGTATGTGCACTGTGATGGACAGCATGTGCACTGAGATGGATTCTATGTGCACTATGATGACTGTATGTGCACTGTATGTGCACTGAGATGGACTGCATGTTCACTGTATGTACTGTATGTGCACTCTGATGGACTCTATGTGCACTGTATGTGCTGCATGTGCATTGAGATGGACTGCATGTGCACTGTAATGTGCTATGTTGCAATGTATGTGCTGTATGTGCTCTGAGATGGACTGCATGCATACTGTATGTGCTTTATGTGTACTGTGATGGATTGTATGTACACTGATGGACAAAGTGTCTGTAATCAATTTGTTATACTCTCTTGTTATTTAAAGGATTGTGATGCCCAATGTTGGGGTGATTATCTTCTATGAAGTAAGGGAAAGATAAGGAAGGAGGAAGATGGGAAAGGAGAGAGGAATATGAGGAAAAGGAGAAAGGAGAGAGANTGTGTGTGTGTGTGTGTGTGTGTGTGTGTGTGTGTGTGTGTGTGTGAAAATACAACCTTGGGTATCAGAATTTGTCCTCTACCCCTAGACAGGGTCTCTCTGCTATTCACCCCCTGCTCATGCCTGGCTAGTTAGACTACCAGATTCTTGGATTCTTATGACTCACCTCCCATCTTCTGTAGAAGTACAGGATAACAGTCATACACTACCATGCTGGGCTTTGCATAGGTTATGGGAACCTAATTCAGGTCTTCAGGCTTGCAGAGCCAAATGTTTTATGTTTTGATGAATTTCCCTGGGTGTCTATTCATTTACTGTGCTCTAGTTTTACCTGGGTTAGATTGGATACATATTATTAAAATTCCCTCCCATTCCTTCCTCATCAACTTGGCTCTGCAGGGGAGCCTATCTACTCAGTGTTCTACTATGTGGTAATCCCTCCAGTGTTCCACCATGTGATGATCCAACCAACCAGTGTTCTACCATGTAATGATCTATCCATTCAGTGTTCCACCATTTGATGATCTATCCAGCCAGTGTTCCACTATGTGATGATCCAACCAGCCAGTGTTCCACCCTGTGATGATCTATCCCCATCTAGTGTTTCACCATGTGATAATCTATCCACTCAGTGTTCTATCATGTGATGATCCAACCATTCAATATTCCACCAACTGATGATTCATTCATTCATTCATTCATCCATTCATTCAGTGTTCTACCCCATGGCGACACAACCATCCAGTGTTCCTCTATGTGACTTACCCACATGGGAAGAATTTTACTGATGAGGTGTTGTCACTCTCTGAGTTCCATTTGTTCTCCTTTTAACATATAGCTTCTGTCAAAGGACCTACCCTGCCCATGGAGAGATGCTGAGGTGTGGATTTCTGACCACAAGTTTCAGAGTATTGGTTGGAGGGATGTTTGCTTTCTCAGTCAGGCAAATGTGTAAATTTAAGTACCAGACCTGTGACTGCTCTCACACCGATGTTTTCAATTCTAAACATCTTTAACCAGCTTCTTAATGATGAGGCTGAACAGGTGTGTGTCAAGGGAGGTACATTTCCTTTGATTCCCATGTTATAAGAAACTGAATTCAAATCATTCTGTTGAGGCAGTTTTCTTACTAATTAAATGTTAAAGATGCCAGCAAGTACTGAGCACATACCTGAGAAGGTGACTTTATTAATTTCTTGAAAGAAGAGAGGAGACATGGCTAGAAAGTCTCCGGAATGCAGGGAAGTCGGGCCAGTAGGGGAGGGCATCAACATGTCTCTGTCTGTCCACTGAGGAAGGTACTGTTGTCATAGAGCAGCACAAAATCAAATCTGTCACCCATGAAGGAAGAGTAAAAGGTACTAGAAATGTTCTAGAAGTTAGTCTGATGCTCCAGCCACMCAGAAGGCTCCTTGGATTAATGAAGAGATGGCTGGAGGGGAAAGAACTACCACAGAGGCTGCTTAGAATTAGGCTCAGCTTGTTTTGGTTGGGGAAGTACATCCTGGGTCTAGGGAAGGGGGGAGCAAAGTCATTTAAAACAATGAACCATATTTTTAGGAGTTTCCTAGTTATATAGAAATTAAGCACCAAGTTCTGACATCCCCAAATATGCTGCTCCACACATCCTTCTATTTCCTCTGCATCTGTGACCCTCTTGTAAATCTGTTGCGACTCCCTTGAGGTTTACACACTGGGTTATCCACTAAAACCCACAGTTTACATTGTCCTCGCTTTAAACAAATATGTAAAGCTATATGCTGCTGTTACAGGACAGCTGAGCAGCTGGGATCTCTGCCCATCCTCTTCCTGGAGCCCAGTCTCTAGCAGGCAAGGCTCTCTCTGTCACCTCCACAGCTTTCCTTCTGGGAGCTCCTCTTGTTGG
>BDUI01011374.1:14611-26148 GCA_002335545.1 Apodemus speciosus
TACAGAATCATTTGAGCACATATTTCTCTTGAGCCCAGAGTATCTGAGGACTGAGGGGGACTCACAAAGCCACCCAGACTGGACACCCAGGTGCAGCCCAGATAACCCAGATGAAAAGGCGAGGAGGGATAGATCATTTTACAGCTCTCTGAGGGCCACCACCAGGCACATGCCGTCCCAGGGACAGTACGTCTTTGATGAAGGCCTCTCTTCGCCTGCATGTGGTATTCCACGGAGCGATGTAAGGCTTGCTTACTGTTCCGCTCTCCACTTCCTCAGSGGGGTGCCCATGGTCTCCCCAGCAGAGGCTTCCCTGAGTCTCCTCAGACAGACCGTTCCTCTTGAGACCATTCTGTATCTGCTGGAGCTGAGGCAAGAGAAACTCTGGGTGACAGGAGCCTCAGGGCTGCCCCGTGGTTCATGGGCAGGGACATGGGAACGCACTGCTGGAGTCCCTGCTGCACCCCCTACTCTGACATTTCTACGCTGCATGTAGCTGAGGCCRGGAAGGGAAGGCCTGCCACTGGCACCTTCCCTTCCTCTTCTCAGGAAGAAGGCCAAGGAATGCTGGGCTTGGTGGTGCGTGCTTGAAATCCCACATGACAGGCAGAGGCAGKAAGACTACCTCATGCTCAGGGCATAACTAAATATTATAGYTCAAAACAGCCTGCCTACATGGAGACCCTTTCTCAAAAGTATATTTGTATGGGGACTGGGGGGATGGCTCAGTGGATAAAGCACTTGCCATAGAAGTGTAAGGACCATAGTTCTGATCCCTAGCACCCACACCAATGCCAGATAAGCATGGCGGCATCACCTGTTGTCCCAGCACTTGGGAGGTATAGACTGGGCTCCCCGGGCARGCTAAGCTAGTAGAATTAGGGGACTCTAGGTCCCATGAGCTCCAGGTGCTGTGACAGACCCTGCTTCAGTAGAAAGAGACCAAGGAAAACACCAGTGTTGATTTTTTGGCTCCATGTGCACGCTTTCCTGTTCACAGTGCATGTTCGTAAGCCTGGAGAGCCTTCCACCTAGGTCCTCCACGGGACAAGATCCTGCAACACGGGCAGGCATGCCAAGAGCGGCCTGCAGGGATGCCTGGATCTGTTGCYTAAACCCAAGCAGTATCTGCCGTCTGCTCACCGACCTGTTCCCTCTGCTCCCTGCCCCCAGTACATCGATGCCATCAGCAATAAGCAGGGTGAGCTGGAGAACTACGTGTCTGACGGCTACAAGACAGCACTCACCGAGGAGCGCCGGAGGTTCTGCTTCCTGGTGGAAAAGCAGTGCGCCGTGGCCAAGAACTCTGCTGCTTACCATTCCAAGGTGAGCTGGTACTGTGGGCYGCCGGGCTTTCCTGCTCAGTGTAGCCGGCCCCATTGGCAGACCRGCAGGAACTAGTTGTTCACGGACCCAGACCATGTCTGTGAGTGTCTGAGCTCCCAGAGTGGGACAGGAATCCTTGTACACCCCAGACTGAGGAACAGAATTCTAGAGGAAGAATTGCCAGGTCAAAGGGCATGACATTTTAAAGACCCACACTAGAAATTGCTAGATGTTTTAGGAGACTCTCTGCTGAGGAGAGTCCAGGCGTRGGCCTTAGGAATTCTTAAATCACCATTGGCTTTTCTGCTCCAGCCAAGGTCTAGACTGATGGCACTCTAGGGAGGAAGTAACGCAGTCCCCTGGGCTCCGGAAGAGTTGGCTTTCCATCTTCCTCAATCCTGACTATACCCATCTGAACACCTGGTGGCCCGTGGGCTAGCGGGCCTACAGCCGTGACTGGTGACTGCTAGCCTCTAAGGCCAGACCATGTCACCGGACGTCTGGACCTTCCTGGTGTAATGTCTACTAGCTGCCATAGTTTGCTTGCCCCCGTGGGACTGGCCACTCTCACCCCACGCCACGCCTCCTAGACAGCTGTGGGGCCTGCCTAGCCCCCAAGTCCTCCGTCCRCTGCTCCAGGTGCCTTCTTCTTAACCCAGACCTGGTCACATGGTGTCCTCAGAGTCCTTCCTTGCCCCACTCTTTCTGGTGTCATCAAGCACTCGGCTTTTGGTGGYGAGTCTGCCATTCCTGGTCCCCCTGTGACCCGAGAAACCAGCCTCCTTCCACTAAGTCTAGTGAGTGCGCCCTACTTTCATCTATCTCCTCGGTGCTCCCTCCCTCTGCCCTCTTCCATCATAGGACACACACATGCGCACAAGTACACGCACGCACGCACACACGCACGCATGCACGCACGCACGCACACTCTGGGAAGTGCCACATTCCAGGACCTGGCCCATCCTTGCTGAGAAAGCTCCTGTGAAGAGCTGCGTCCTCCAGATGGTCTGCAGTGAGCCCTGCTCATATGGCTTGGGCTGAGGGTTCAGAGCAATAGGGAAGGCTCAGATGATAGACTCTTGCTAGAAACATGTCGGGCTGAGTGGAACCCAGTCATCCACGCCATCTGTAAGAGCTGAGGTGGGGCAGATGCTGTCCCCTGGAATATTCAAGAGCATAGATGTCATCAGTCAATGCAGCCAACCATGAAGACCCTGTTCCCACTGTCATGTGTATTCACACACACACACACACACACACACACACACGCAACCTAGAGCACCATACACACTGACATGCATCCATCCAACTGTCATGTGTGCTCACATACACACACACACACACATGACACATGACCTAGAGCCTCTACTCTGGTCCTCAGGACCTTTGATATCAAGAAAACAAAAGCCCAGAGGCTTCTTTCTTGCCTGGTAAGTTCACTTCTTACCCGGTAGTTTCACTGACTGAGCACACTTGCCCACACAGCTCTGAGGCTGGCAGCAGTACCTGTGGAGACCAGCTTGTGTCGGGTCTGGGGAGAAGAGCTCTGACCCTCCTATATGGGCAGCTGGCCATGCTGCTGCACACAGGCACTGAAGACAGGCCTTGATGCTGGCCATCTCAGGACCCTCTGCAGAAGTACAGGCCCACTGTCCAATGGCTAGCAGGGACAGGGCCGCCTTACCTGTGCTCAGACGCCAGGCACAGCTGCACTAYGCATTTGGGCCTTTGACTTAATTCAAATAGACACAAGACCCTAAAGTAGAACTCTTGTGTCGTGTCTAAGCTCCCTCGGCCAATGGACACTTTTTTTGAAGTGGGTGGTGGGAGACAGGGTTTCTCTGTGTAGCCCTGGTTGTCCTGGAACTCAGTCTATGGACCAGACTGGCTGCGAACTCAGAAATCCGCCTGCTTCTGCTTCTGAGCGCTGGGATTAAAGGCATGAGCCTCCACCGCCCGGCTCCCTGCGTGCACTCTTTGTGCTTACAGGATTTGGCCTGAGATAGGCCTTCATGCACCTCAGAGGCAAGCCAAGCTCTTCCCCGCAGAGGTGGATCCAAGTGGTAAACATTCTCCGACAGAGGCCGCCTTTGCACATCTCCAGCCTTCTGACTTGACCATGCCTCAATGGCTCTGTCCTGTCTCCAATTTTAACCYCTCTCACCTGCTCTTTCCTTGCCACCATGTAGTTTTGCCCATAAGGGGCTGCCTATCCTGGGGCTGGCGGTGTGAGCCTGYCCATTTCTTTACTCTGTAGGCTCTTGGGGAAGCACTGCCAGAACAGCCTCCTGCATCTGACCTCACCCTGCTGTTCTCTCAGTGACCTAGCACAGAAGTGCACTCTTTAGCAAGTATCCCCTTTCGAGATGCAAGGCCTCGGATTGAAGAACCCTTGACAAAGAACACTGGGACCAGGCAAGGCCACACACACACACACACACACACACACGCACGCACGCACGCACGCACGCACGCACAGCAGTGATGCTCAGGGAGACACCTACGGACTGTGCCCCACAATAGGACCCCACACTGCTCCTGACACCCTTCTTTTCTTGTGTCTTCCACTCCAGGGCAAGGAGTTGCTGGCCCAGAAGCTGCCTCTGTGGCAGCAAGCCTGTGCCGACCCCAACAAGATCCCAGACCGTGCTGTCCAGCTGATGCAGCAGATGGCCAACAGCAATGGCTCCATCCTTCCAAGTGCCCTGTCAGCCTCCAAGTCCAACCTGGTCATCTCAGACCCCATTCCCGGGGCCAAACCCTTGCCGGTGCCACCTGAGCTGGCACCATTTGTGGGGGTGAGTCCTGGGGCTTTAGAAGCTTAGGGGTGCTCCCTTTGCTTGGGGTGGTGGCATGTTCTCCTAAGGGCGAGCCCAGTGCGCTGAGCCCAGGCCAAGCTGGCTCCCAGCGACGCCCTGCCCCTGCCTCTTCCTCCAGCGGATGTCTGCTCAGGAGAATGTACCTGTCATGAATGGCGTCGCAGGCCCGGACAGCGAGGACTACAATCCCTGGGCTGACCGAAAGGCTGCCCAGCCCAAATCCCTGTCTCCCCCGCAGTCTCAAAGCAAGCTGAGTGACTCGTACTCCAACACACTCCCCGTGCGCAAGAGCGTGACCCCGAAGAACAGCTATGCCACCAGTAAGGGCCTGGGGGTGCTAGGCTGAGAAGCCAAGGCTTGTGAGTGTGTGTGAGTGCACATGACTGTGCAAGTACATTTGTAGGTATACATACAAACACGTGTTKCTGCATGGTCTATGTGTGCATATGCCTATGTGCATGTCTACAAGTACCTGTGAACGGTATGTGCCTGGTATGTAACGCATGTGTGAGCATGTAGTGTGTATCGATTTGGAGTGTGTCACGGTGGAATGTCTTCAGCAGACAGGCTAGAGGGTGGAGGGGTTTCACTTGGTCACGGGCAGCTCCCACGTTTGCTCCGGTGGCTGTTGTCAATACCTGTGTCCTGGCTCCTCTGCCGCGGACAGTCCTCTCACGTGCACACCCGTTGTCTCGGCAGCTGAGAACAAGACCCTGCCACGCTCGAGCTCCATGGCAGCAGGCCTGGAACGGAACGGCCGCATGCGGGTCAAGGCCATTTTCTCCCACGCGGCCGGTGACAATAGCACTCTGCTGAGCTTCAAGGAGGGCGACCTCATCACGCTGCTAGTACCTGAGGCCCGTGACGGCTGGCACTATGGGGAGAGTGAGAAGACCAAGATGTGAGCACCCACCACAGAGAAAGTCGGAAGCAGCCTGCACTTCCGCAAACATAAGGGGGTGGCGGCACTCAGATGCACTAGCAAAGTCACAGGGTTCCTAGCGGGAACCTGAGCAGGAGAGAGGGACGCAGGAGGCTCACACCGCCAGCCCCAGGATAGGCAGCCCCTTATGGGCAAAACTACACGGCACATACCTTCTCCCTACTGGCCCAGTCTGTAGCAGCCAAGCCACGGGCTGCTACTTCTGTCTCTTGGTGCTTGATCATTCTTTGCTGTTACTYGGTACAGGCACAGTGTTCTAAATGCATATTCACTGTGGCACAGTTGGCTGYTTCCAAGATGAGGGCCTGTGGTTTCCCTGGCAGAGCAGAGTTGACCAGCCCACACCAAACTCTCCTATAGGTCTAACTAGCCTTCAGCAATGTCACCAGATCTCAGGGCCACCCAGCTCTGCCTAACTTAACACCTATTATAAGATATGGGATGAACAGCCAGTCTTGGTGCCACTTGGAGGCACCCCTCACCCCCCCCAAAAAAAAACAGTAGTTTTTGTCTAGGCGTGTCTTTGGCACATGTGGCTAAGCAGCTGTGGCCAAGATGAGGTATGAAGTGAGCTGTGCGGTGGCCAGTGGCAGCCACATACTGAGCCGGGAGCCCCAAAAAGGCCCTTGAAGGATAGGAGGCTGTATGCGCCTCTGTCCCAGTGGTCTCCTGGTCTTGGARCGATGACCCTCATGGTAGTGGGCTACATGTCAGGTGCAGTACAGGTTGTCAGACCATGACTCCACCAAGCAGGGCAGCTGGACTGCCTTAGCCTTGGGACTGGGCCCCAGTCACCTTGTTGGCCTCTTGGGAACATGAGCACCTGTCCTTCCACATACGGATTAGGACAGGCTGGGGAGCTGGGGAGACCTGGGGTCTGACGGGGTCCTGTCATGCATCTGGAGGGTCTATGGAATGGATCCCAGAGTCTCACCCAGGACCTTTCTTCTAGGCGGGGCTGGTTCCCCTTCTCCTACACTCGGGTCCTGGACAGTGACGGAAGTGACAGGTTGCACATGAGGTGAGCATACAGGCTAGGGCTGAGACCCCTGGGCACAAAACTGGGCAAGATGTCTAGTTCTTTCTCTGCCCCCCAGAGCCATCTCGAGGCCCTAGTGCATGCCTGAGACTGTGTGGAAGAGTGTGGGGGGCGGGTCCCAGGAGCCCTGGGAATGCTGGGAAGGACGCAGGTGAATGCGGGACAGTTGGTAGCCAGCCCATCCTGAGTGGGCCGCGCCTCCACTGCCTGCCTCCTGGAGCAGGGTTGGAGGGACTCTGTCACAGGGCCTCAGCAGCCAGCGTTTGGCCGTCCCTCCTGGTGCATCTGTGTGTACGGCTCAGGAAGCTGGCAGGGAGGGTAGACAGGAATACCTGGGTCTCTGACTGCTGACAGCAGCGCGGTGGAGTGGGTGAGACGTGGGGAAGGAGACTGAGGCTCTCCAGAGGACGCTGGCCTGCATGTCCGACTATCTGGCCAGCCACTGAACCTCTCAACCCCACAGCCTGCAGCAAGGCAAGAGCAGCAGCACGGGCAACCTTCTGGACAAGGACGACCTGGCCATCCCTCCTCCCGACTACGGCACATCCTCCCGGGCGTTTCCCACTCAGACAGCTGGGACTTTCAAGCAAAGGCCCTACAGTGTGGCAGTTCCTGCCTTCTCTCAGGTGAGCCCCAGGRCTGGGACGGATCTGCATGGAGGGAACATGGGTTTGGCTGACAGGCCTGTGGCAGAGGCTCCGAGGCTTGAGATTTTTAGCCTCACACCTTAGCAGACTGAGGCTGCTCACTACCTTTCTGCTAGGTGGGGTTTGGAAACTTGGGCATGGTGGCCTGTGGGTCATCCTGAATACCCGCTACCACCCAGGGCCAAGGAAATCAGAACACAGGGCACTTGGTCACATCCAGCTGGCAGCATGACCTGCTGCTGCCCAGAGCTTTTAAGTCATTGTGAGGCCATAGGTGGCCGGCTAAGGCCTTAGGCTCTGGGGAAGAGTCCCTGGCAAACTCCTGTCAAGTAGTACTCAGAGCGTCTGGCTTCAGGTGGGCTTTGCATGTAAGACAGAGCCATGGGGGTGACAAGTGGCCCCTCTAAACCTGGGACGTAGAAGGCTGGGCTGCTCTCCCCTTGAGGCAGAAGAGACAGCAGCTCGTTCTTGGCTCTGATCCTAGGGCAGGGCTCTACCTGCACATGGAGAAAGAAAGAGAACTCACCATCCCAAGCCTTGAGCCATCTGGGACCAGCATGGTGGCCCAGTACCTAAGGGGCCCCATTGACTACATGAGCCAGGCATGTGCACACATGTGGGAGGCAGGCAAGACTCTCCCTTTGGCTCTGCCATCCTGACGGGAGGATAGCGAAACTTTGGAAGTGCTGCCTCCAGGCGGGCCTGCAGTTCAGGCAGTGTGAGTGTGATTTGGGGGCCTTGAGTCTAGGGAGGTCCAGATTGTAATGATCCTCCGCTGGGGCCTTCTGGGTCACAGCCACACTGGAGCTGGGCTCAGAGCACGTGGCGGCAGTGGGTGTCCAGTCTTTCCTGGTTGGAGTTATGGACCTTGGGCACATGCCAGCCTCTGGGCAGTGAGTGATTGGTTCAAGGAGGCATTTAAAGTGAAGTCATAAAGTGGCGTGTCCTGTGCGTACAGAAAGCTCACATGATGCAGTCTACCCTGGCCAGATGGGAGGTGTCCTTGTTAATGTGAGAGGGCACCACGTCCATGTCGCCATTTGGAACAATAGTCTCTGGAGAAGACCCCAACCACTGTGACCGAAGAGAGGATAGAGAGTTGGTGGGGAAGAAGTCACCTTCCTGGGGAGCCAGCTGAGACCTCAGCAGGGCCAGGGCCATCCTTATGAGAACAGTAAGTGTGTGCCTCGTAGTCTCTGGTGCCCAACTTGATTGCTCTGCCTTCGTTCCCCAGGGTCTGGATGACTACGGGGCACGGTCTGTGAGCAGGTAAGAGACTCTGGGCTTCGCTGGGACTGGGGAGGGGGCGAGGGGCACAGGCTTGGTTAGGGTAACCTCTCCCTTGGGACCTGGCTTTTCTTACTTTGGGGACCTGAAGCTTGACCCTGAGCCTGCCACCAGAGTCGGATCCCCACCCGTCCTGGGCTCTGCTCTGCTCTTTTCTAAGTAGAGCGAGCCCCTCCTCCGCCCTGCTGGGTCTTGGTGTCTGGGCCTGCTCTGTTCCTCCCAGCAGGCAGGGCAGGGGTGGGGAGGGTGGTCAGCCCACCTCTAGGCCTTTTCTCCCTAGAACCAGGTAGGTTCTCGCCTAGGGCTGCAGCCGCCGCCCGCTGAGCACAGTCTTGTTCTGTGTGCATCATCCTCCCAGAGAGCAGGTAGCCTGGCCGCTGGCGGCCAGGGCTCTGCTGGGTGGCGGGCGGGCCTGCTGCCCTGGCCGGCGGTGGGCATGCATCTGGGCAGCTGTCCTGTGCTTCGTTCCACAGTGGCAGTGGCACGCTGGTGTCCACAGTGTGAGGACGCTGACCCCAGGCAGCTGCTCTGAAGAGCTCCCCCGTCTCCATCGGTTTCCCTTCTCAGCTCTCGTTGGTTTGTTCTTGGGTTGTTTTCTTTCCCACCCGCTCCTGCCTTTTGGTTGGTGATCCCAGACTCTGAATCCCCAGGGTCCATGGTGCTGCTCTCTGCGCCCCTGCGCTCATGCCCCCAGCCGGTGTCCCCAGCCTTGAGCACTGACTGCCGGGCGGGGCCTGCGGGCTGAGTGACGAAGCACCTGTCGCCCTAGCCCTGTGGTGTTCACATCGCACATCCCTTTTCTAAGGCTGGCCACGAGCCAGGGCTAGAGTTTGAAGAAAAAGAAAAAATCTTTAAAAAAGAAAAAAAAAAGAAAAAAAAAGAAAAAAGAAAAACAGGAAAAAGGACTATTTTTTTTTCCTAAAAACAAAAACAGATATGCATGGACTCCGGTGTACGTACTGTTATTCTGCATCTGACCCTCAGAGTGCTGGCGTCTTCTAGAACAGGACAGGACTTAGGGTCCTGGGGAGATCGAGCCCAGGGACCTTGACCTGCCTCAGGCCCCTTCCAAGGGCTGCACCAAGACAAGGGGCATAGGCACTGGGAGCCTCCTGAGGAAGCCAGCCACTCCGGTGATGGAGGCTGCAGCCCCTGCCAGGCCCTGCCCACCCCACAAGCCAGGCACTAGGCTTCTTCCTCAGCAGACACTGCTGGGCAGGCGTACGTAGAACAGAATGTGGCGTCCCGACACAGGGTGGCGTTACCTCATGCAGTGCCCTGGTGGGAGCTGGCGGCAAGAGCAGGTGCTGCCCAGCCACGTGCGAACATTCCAAAGACCTCAAGACCAAGCCCACCCCCACACACACACACACTTTTGGGGTATCACTCTATAACCAGCCTTTGAGAGAGTCGCGGCTACCTGTCGCCCCTGGGCTGCAGAGGGTACAGCCAGCCTGTCAGGGCCAGGGGGAGAAGCAGGCTCTGGCCCGCCCCCTCCTAAGCACTCTCATCTTTTGTGTGTCTTGGTAACTTTAGAAACAGGCACACTGGACTCAGTGGCTACTGGTTTTGTCTCTTCACACACTGAATTCTGGGCAGCGGAGCCCAAGGCCCAGTGGGCTCAGCCCTCCAGCTGGCGGAAGCCCTGGGGACACCGCGGACGCGCCTCTGATGTGGTTAGCAAAACCCAGCAAGCCTGCTGAGGACTAGGGCGTGGCTGGTCCAGTCTGACAGCAGCAGCAGCTCAGACAGACAGACAGACCCTGTTTTATATTTAAGGAAAACACAGCCAGAACCTGGACCTGTGTAAAGAACTTTCTGTGTTGTTCTAATTTTGCTAAAAGATTTCAAATCCAGGGGACTCCATGTGCAATGGATGAATGTAGACACAAGACAGCAAACTTGTAAGAAGATGTAAAGTGCTAAAAAATATTTTTTCCTTTTTTTCCTTTCCTTTTTTTTAAAAACTCTGAACTGTGCCCTGTACTGCGGTGAACTGTTGGAATAAAGGCTTTATTTATTGCACTGAGTTGGTTTGGCGCCTCCTTCCAGCTCTCTGGCATGTGTTGGGACCGTGTGGGCCAAGCCACGCCTCAGGGCACCCCACCTTGCAGCCCGTCTTCAGTCCCTGAGCTCACCTGCAGATCACTCCAGGTCATTGCCAAGACCAGCCTAGACTCGCAGGCAGTGCGGGCCCAGCTGGCTCTAACGGTGCCCCCGGGCGGCCTGCCTCCCCGGCTGAGGAAGCAGGGCCTAGAAGGAAGCTGGTGCAGACTCCAGAGTGAGCGCTCCGCCCGTGCCTGTGCCCTTTAGTCCCCCTCGTCTGGCCAGCAGAGAGGTGTGTTCAAGGACTGTAGGTCCCTTCCTAGCGGCCTGCTCCGTCGCCAGCAGGCGTGCATCCTGGCTGGCCTTCTGCCTGCCTCCCTCCCTCCCTCCCGGTGTCCGTAGGCACTCGTCGGCTGCTCTAGCTTTACCAATAAGCCTTGTGTTTCCTTACAGCGCGGATGTCGAAGTGGCCAGATTTTGAGCTGCCCCTGACTAGAGTTAGTAAGTTGCCCTGGTCTTCGCCCATCTGTCTGCATCTGTAATGGCTATGGCTAGGCCCTCCCTGGCCTGAGTCAGAACAGCTTCCACAGAAGGGGTCTGGGCCTGGGCAGGACTTGGGGGTCTGCTGAGATGCCTCGCTCCGGGCGCTGGGCCTTCCTTCCACCAGCTCCCTCCTTGGGCTTGTGGCTCACCTACCTTCCTCCCGCCTGGAGGCTTGTGGCTCACCTACCTTCCTTCCGCCTGGAGGCTTGCGGCTCTAACTCTGCCCCATCTGCTGCCTTCACTGTGGAACATGGGACTGGTCTGGGTCTGTTCTCTCCCACCCTACAGAGTGGCTTGTCACAATCAAGGGGTGACCTGGGGGAACTGCACGAGCCTGAGCATTCATGTGGGCGCCATGGGGGTTGGTCGTGAGGCCAGCTGTTGAGTGCCACAGCTGAACCGAGCTGGGCCGGGTGGGCCTCTGCCGTCAGACCTCTCCACATGGCTACGAGACACTGGCCAGGCTGCTTTCCCCCTCGGGCCTGGAGAATGCGCCGAGGTAGGGCACTTGGGCAGGGAGGAGGGCACTGCTGGGCACTGCCCACCACAGTACAGGGGCGTTTATTCCTCTGCCACACCACAGAGCGGGTGACACGAGAAGCCAGGACCTATGTCCCTTAACAAGAGTGCTCATTACCTCCCTGACAGTCAGAGTGATGTACCCCAGCCCATGGTCAGCCAGAACTCTCCCTGCTGTCTTCCTGGGTAACTGTACCCTAAGTTCTGGAGTAAAGTTCTGCTCACGTTTGCAGGGAGAATGAAATGTCCTCGGCTGACTCTGAGCCGGCCACCTTCTCCTGCCTCTGTCTCCACCTCCAAGGTGTTCTCTGGGACACCTACACCTCCTGCCCAGGCCTGGCAGACCCATACCTCACTGCCCACTGGGT
>BDUI01011374.1:33354-47005 GCA_002335545.1 Apodemus speciosus
TCAGGAGCGCTTGCCTCCTCCGAGGGAAGCGAGGCTCCTTCGTGGGATGGGGAGGGGACAGAAGGAGGGGGCAGCTGGGGTTCAGCAGGGCCCTCGGCCTCCTGTGCAAGGTTGGGTTCCACAATTGGGTTCTCAGCCCCACCCACAACTGCCTCTGTCCAGGAGGATGTGGTGGGGCAGGCAACAGGTGCCAGGCCTTTAGCAGGACACAGAGAGAGCAGGTTGGAGCGACAGCTTGGCTCCTGACCGGAGGAGGCTGCTACTAGCCCAGGTAGAAAGCCTCTGGGATCCTCCTGGGACAGGGGATGGCCCAGCTCYGGGGAGGCCCGAGGGGTCTGCTCTAAGCTGGAGCAGTCGTCCCTGTAGCTGTCTGTGAAGCTGCTAACATAGCCAGGATCCCAGGATTCTGGGTCTCGGCTGCCACTGTTGTTGTTGGCGGACCTGTTGGAGCTCCAGTGTCCGCACTGAGCAGCCCTCCCCGCCTTTCCCTCCTCTGGCTTCTCTTCACTGGGGGAGGATTGGGCCCCAGGACTCCCAGAGGGAGATGCACCCAGTGGGTCATCAAAGAAGGGCGGGCAGAAGGTAGCCACACCCCAGTCTATGTCTTCAGCTGGCAACATCGGRGTCCCAGGAGAGGGTGAGCGTGAGGGGCAGGGTGGCTCTTGCCTCCTATGGTGGTCACAGGGGCCCCACAGGCCCCCGGTGGGGGGCGGGTGGCCCAGCAGCGGCTCCATGGCAAGGGAGGCAGCGGCGCTCTCCTCGGAGTTATTGTCCTGGTCGGTCACAGCCTGGGRGCTGGGAGCGCAGCCGGCACAGTCCGGATCGTGGCCGGCAGCGGGCACWGCCCCCTCCAGGCGGATGAAGTACTCGCTCCCCACCGAGGGGCTGTGGGCACTGAGGACCGGCACCACACCCGGCGGTGAGCCGTCAGGGGCACACAACTCCTGCAGCCGCGCTGCGGAGCCGGGGCTGGAGGCAGCCCCAGGGGGTGGGTATGCCTCGGCGCCGCAGCCAGCCTCCCACTTGTATTCAAAGTTGAGGCCGTGGCTCGTCTCAGTGACCGTCAGCACRTCGTCGCTGTCCACGTGGAAGCCGTCGCTGGTGAACCGCTCCAGCAGCGGGAAAGATGAGGTGAGCTCAGCTGCCCCTGCTGCTGGGGCCGTGGAACCCGAGCCCAGGCCCGTGCTGCCCCCGGGCCGCAGGGAGCGCCAGCGCCGCTCAAACTCCTCCTCCAGCTCTGTGGTGCCCTTAGCGCACAGGTAGGACAGCAGCAGATGAACCTCCTCAGCTGTGGGCCTCTGCTCTGGCTGCAGCCAGCAGAACTGCATCACCTCGTACCTGTCGGGAGGCCCTCATGGGTGGCCCTGGCCACATCCAGAGGCACGCTGCCCAGGAGTCTAACCTGCCCTCCGGGGACGGTCCGTTCCCCCATGCTCAGAGTACCCTGGGACACTGGGGACAGTCAAGGCAGTCTCCCAAGGCAGACCCAGAAGCCTGGGAAGGGATCTGGGGTAGGGTATTTCCCTGGTATTCCCCCATGCCTGTTCAGGCTGCAGAGACCCAGACGCCATGGTCGGTGGACCGACCAGACCAGGCTGTAGAGTCCAGCCACCTGCGCCCCTCTGGCATGCCCGTCCGGGGTGGCGGGGTCCTCACCATCGATCGGATAGGGCCAGCTGCAGCTGGGGCTTGGGCAGCTTAAGCTGCTGCTCCCGGACGGCGTAAGCCAGCACCTGCCGGTCCGAGTGCTGGGGGTAGGGCTGGGCGCCCAACTCGAAAAGCTCCCAGATGGTCACACCCAGGGACCTGCAGCGGCAACCACAGTGACACACGGCTGAGCATGACTGCGCAGAACCCCTGAACACCTGTCGCCGTGCGGGACTGGAGCTCGCTACGCCACAGCCGCTCCTCCCTAGTGGCACAAATAAAAGCCAAAGCCCTGTATCCCATAAGGACATGTGGCCTACAACAGCAGCTCAAGACGGAATTTTTGTTTTGGTTTTGGTTTTTTGTTTTGTTTTGTCTCCTTTGGTTTTTTGTTTTGGTTTGGTTTGGTTTTGGTTTTTTGGTTTTGTTTTGTTTTTTGAAACAGGGTCCTGGCTGTCCTGGAATTCACTCTGTAGACCAGGCTAGCCTCAAACTCAGAAAACCGCCTGTCTCTGCRTCCCAACTGCTGGGATTAAAAGCGTGCGCCACCACTGTCCCGTTAAGACGGTTTTAAAATATGGCCCCAGTATTGGTGGGTGTCAGTTGGTCCTGTACTGAAGGCCCCACACCCTTGACTGTCAAGGCAGTCCCATCCTGTCCCCCCCCCCACACACACACACACCAACCCCCAGTATAGGAACCTCAGGAACCCACCGTATCCTGTGAATTGCCTCTTAAGGCCACAGGGTGGCAGGCATGAGCACACTTTCCCTGGGTGCCAGCCCTCACCCTAGTCAGAGAAGTCAAGCCTGTGAATTGCCTCCTAAGGCCACAGGGTGGCAGGCAAGAGCACACTTTCCCGGGGTGCCAGCCCTCACCCTAGTCAGAGAAGGAAGTCAAAATGTTGAAGCAGGGGGCAGAGCTGAAAGGCAGCATCCCCACCAGAGTAGCCGATGCCATGGCATCTGGGGAGAAGGCATCCCAAGACCCTTCCCGCAGCCAGCTCACCACACGTTGCTGCTCTTGGTCTGGTCCACCACCAGGAGGTTGCCGTGCACCTCATCCACCAGCTCCGGCGCGATCCAGCGCAGTGGCACCCACAACTGGTCGGCGGTCACGAGGTAGTCTTCCTGTAACACACAGGGACAGGATGGGAGTGAGCGCCGGTCAGCAGCCACGCCCCCCAGCCACAAGGCTCCGCCCACCTTTACTCACCCTGTATTTGCAATGGGACAGGCCGTAGTCGCCAACCTTCACGGTCAGGTCGGCCGTTAGTAGGCAGTTCCTCAGGGCCAGGTCACTGCAGAGTGGTAGGCAATGTTAGCGCAGTGTGCCAGCCTGGGCGAGCCACAGCTGGGTGGTTTGGCTCCCAGGCATAGCCAGGCAGACACGCAGGAAGGGAATATCTGAGGGGCCACCCGCATGTGCCCGAGCTCTGGCTGCACAACCCTGTACTGGCTGTTTTGGAAGACCCGTGTGGACGGCACCTTGCACTTGGTAACGCACGTGAAAATCAGGCCAAAGATCCTCAGGGGCCCCCAGCAAGGCGCTGTCTGACATACCAGAGCCCTAACCCTCTCCGCCCTCCTCCTGATCTTCCCAACAGGGCCCCAAGCCATAGAGCAGAGTGTGTCTGCAGAGTCCTCTCAGGACCTCTCGGGACCCTCATCCTTTCAACCCCACTACCCTACACCAGGTCTGGGGCGTCTCAGAGGGTCCCGCCAGAGGTCTAGAACAGGATGGACCACAAAGCCCCCTTATGTGAAGGATAAAAATCACCCCAGGACTCCCTCCAACTCGGTGGCAAGCCTGGGGTGCCAGCCTCCATATAACTGTTGCTCAGCTGGAGGTCCCCCCAGGTGTTTGGGGTACAGAACCAAAGAGTGCTCCGGGACACACCCTTATCTGCCACACTGCTGTTATGCTGAGGGCTCTCCCGATGTAGATGGGGCCTGCCTCTACCCAGGAGGACTGTGTCAGGGGACAGCTGCAGGGTGGGGTGGCCTGGGTCCATGCCTATGGGTGGGGCAGCTGGGCGGGGCAGCAGGGCGGGGCAGCAGGCGGGGCAGGAGGCTGGCAGCTGCCCTCTTCAACAAAATCACTGATGCTGGAGTCGCTGTGCACCCACTCAGCACCAGGATATTGTTGGGGAGGACGGCCTGTGCAGCGTCGGGGCTGGCGGGCCGCTTGTCCGTCGCCACTTCTTCCAGCACGTGCCCCCGCTCATGGGAGGCTGGGCATCCTGGCCTTTTGGTCACCAGAGGCAGGAGAGAGCCACCCCTCCCACTGCAGGGCCAGCCCAGCCACTCCCTTTGTGCCTGAGGGAAAGAGGCTGGGGCTGCTGTGGGGCCCAAGTGTGGCTGACTGCTCTAGTAGAAAGGGTGGGTTTCTTCATTTAATTGTCTACAAGGTGAGTTTCAAACGCAAGTTTTYGCAATTTATTTATTTTTGAGATGGTCTCTCTACATAGCCCTGGCTATTCTGGAACTTGTTAGGTAGACCTAACTGGACTTGAACTCAGAGGAGATCCGCCTGCCTCTGCCTCCCAAGTGCTGGGATTAAAGGCGTGAGAACCACCATGCCCAGTTAGTTTTCACAATTTTAAGAATTATAAAATTCCTTGCAGAGTGGCTGTTAGATGAACCCAGTTCACCAGGCCCGCGAGTGGGACCACCGTGACTCTCCTGTACAGAGGCATGTGGCGGAGAGGGCCAAGGAACTGGGGGGCCGGGGCTCTGTGCCCATGGACCAGATAGTCTTGCTAGCCCTCACCTGTGTACATAGTTGTGACGATGTAGATGCAAGACGCCACACGCCACCTCGCACGCCATACGCTGCAAGGTGAGGGGGTCAGGCGCCA
Source organism: Apodemus speciosus (assembly GCA_002335545.1). Taxonomy (NCBI): domain Eukaryota; kingdom Metazoa; phylum Chordata; class Mammalia; order Rodentia; family Muridae; genus Apodemus; species Apodemus speciosus. Next base: position 37,862 of record BDUI01011374.1, read on the forward strand.
TGGACTCTGTCGCCCGGCAGCTCCGGAGATAACCTTTGAGGTCCCCCTGACGGACAAGAGAGCACACAGTCACCTGCTAGCTGCAGCCTCACAGGTCTGCCCCACCCCAAGAGAACCTGGGTCTGGCGACCTTCGGACCAGCAGCCCTAGTGTTCACAGCAGTTTCAGCAAAGCCTGTGTCTCGGCTGTGCATGCAAAGGGCCCAGCGGCAACACGAAGACCCAGGACTCAGGCTCTGCCCCAGGAGCTGTGAGTGCTGTGGCTGTCCCAGGCCCTCACGCCGAACTGCCCAAGACCCCACAGTGTTGTCCCTGCCGCTGCCGCTGCCGCTGCCGCTGCTGCTGCTGCCACTGCTGGCTCACTCTCTAAGCAGACCTCCTCTGAGGGAGAGCATTTCTACTTTAGAAATAACAAAAGATCCCAAGAGGCAGAGCAGGAGAGAAGCCAGCTCAGAAGGGCCTCCCACTCCCCTTTGGAACAATGAACTACAGAACAGGACCTGGAGAGACAAAGCTACCTCCCCCGGAGGACCACTTCTTACCAGTGGGCAGAACTCCATAACCAGCAGGTAGGGGGTCACCTCCGCACACTGGGCCAGGCACTGAAGCAGGTTGCTGTGCTGCAGGGCCCTGGAAGAGTCCACGGGTATTTAAATTGGAAGGCAGGAGAGGGTGCACCAGGCCCCAACCCCCATAGTCCTCAGTTTCTCCCACTGTGCTGGTCCCCCGCCCCGCCCCCACCACACTACCCACCTGTAGGGCTGCGCCTCCTCCAGGAACTGCATCTGCTCCTGCACGCTGGCGCTGGCCTTCAGCTCCTTCACCACCACCTGCGTGCCACTGACACCCGAGTGCACCTCCCCCAAGAACACCTGCCAGATGTGACAGGCATCACCGGGGCCCTTTTCAGTCTCCGTAGGAAAAACCATTTAGCTCCCAGTGCCTCGGAGGGTCAGACAACCTCCCGCCACGCGCTCAAGCTGAGCACTCTAGCCCCAGTCCACCTGCAAGGCTCCCATTTTTCCCACTGTCTGGGGTCCGGGAYGAGGAAAAAGGAATCGGGTGCCTGGTCCAGTCTGGGGGCGGGTGTTAGAAAGAGCCCCTCCCCAGGGGATCCCCAGGAGTAGCAAGCCCTCACCTTGTCATTCCCGCCACCCCAGGCATGCTTACCTTCCCAAACCAGCCGTGGCCAATCTCCTTCAAGTACAGGAGGCTGTGCCGGCCCAGGTCCGTGGACTTGAGAAGTTGCACTAGAACAGAACAGAGACCCAGGAACTGCTTGGCCACCGCTCCTCTGCCARGCCCTTCAGGGCGCAGGGAGCTCCCCCAAGCTCCCCAGCCAGGGAGGCTCCAAAAAAGTGGAGACCGGGCTTGAGGGCTGTCATCAAGGGCCAGGTCTCTTAGGCTCTGCCGTGGCYGCTGTCAGCAGAGCCCGTAGATCTCGACCTCCACCCRGGCTCGCCTGGGAAAGGGCGCCCAGAGCCATGGGGAGAAGCCGAGCCCAGACGGCAGCATCTGGAAGGCAGTTTGGATGAGGCAAGAAGCTGCTGCYGAGACCTGAAGAYAGCAGAGCAGCCAACCCCCTACCCCTGCCACAGGCTGGCATTCAAACACCCATCACACCAAAGCCGCCTTTGTTGGGGGCTGCTTGGCACAGCCCTGTACGGGACACACTGGGTCCATTCTCCCTGTGGGACAGGCTGAGTGAAGTCAGAGAAGAAGGGTCAGTGTGGGCAGAGGAAAGGGCCAGGACTCCTGGCACCCACGCATGCCCCCTTGGATTCTCTGAATTCTGCTCCCACGCTGATAGCCCAGAAGGCCGGGGTTAGAGCTGTCGAGAGGGCCCAAGGGAAGGCAGCAGCCCTCAGGGACTGAGACTCAGGGAATGTCGGCTTGGTGCCCGATTCATGGACGAGTCTCCCCAGGCGCTGTGTCCTAAGACTTGTGCCCTGAATCCAATCTGTCTGCATGCCTGGTGGAAACCCTGGACATCAGTTGTGCCAGAGCGGGCTCAGGGTCCTGACAGTAGAATCCAGGGCAAACACGGGGGCAAGGGAATGTTTGCATGTCAGGAGCCAAAGGCAGCGGAGGAGGCTTAAGTGGACTGACCCATCTCACACCACATTTCTCCCTCCTTGAAAGAAGGTGTTCCCCCAAAAACAACAGAGCTGAACGGTGGTGGAGAAAGCATCTTTGCCCTCTGCTGGGTCCCTGTCCCACTGTCCATGTCCATGGATAGCCAAGCCTGCTTCCTCCTAGGAGGTGCTACAGAAAGCCACAGGCCTTTGAGTCAGTGGATAAACGCATCCATGTCTGGACCCTGCCTGACTTTTGAGCTCTCCCCTGTGAGACTCGATGGGCCACAGAACTGTGCATTCAGGGCTGGGCCAGGCTGGTGRCTGGAGGGCCTATCTCAGGCTCTATCGGCTCAAACAGGTACTGAGAGCCCCAGCCTTTCATGCAGGCTGGGCCCTTGATGAAAACGTTGTGTTGAGAGCCTGGGAGGGCTGGCCCAGGGATGGGGTGGGGAGGGCGGCCTGCCTTTCACCACAGTGATGAGGCCCTGGAGCCAGCCCCTCTCCCTTGGCACCATCAAATGAGCCAAAACTTCCAGGCTGTAAAGGCCCGAGAGCTGACTGCTGTAGAGGTAGCCATGGTGACCAGAGCAGCATTTACCTGTCACCTCTGAGAGGCAGGAGGGGACTAGCCTAGGGGAAGAGGCTCTGGGAGGGAGGCAAATGGAAGGGCAGACAGGGAAAGGAAGCCACTGAAAGAGGGGGAAGAGGCCCTGCCTACACTTGCCCGGAGGGGGGAGGTTTATGGGTGGGCGTTGATGCTTCCTCCTTCCCTTTGCTCTGTGGGTAGCCTGTTCGGTAGGGACAAGGAGGCCATGTTCCTACGGGGTTAGGTACAAGGRAGCAGGAGTCTGGGGTTAACAATCCTGAGAAGAGCAGGGAAAGGTAGATAATCCAAGAACCGGAGTGCCGGGCCGCCTGCAGCAGTTTCTGCATGGCAGGCGCTTGGGTGGAGGAATGCCGGACAGGGCTCCTCTCAAGCCTGCTGACAGCCGGCCCCAGGTCCAGAAGGGGGCTCGTGCGCCCAGCCTGAGCCGCAGCCAAGGGGAGCTCCGCTTCCCACTGCCCGCGCCCCAAGCGTCCCCGTGGCCCACGGCACGCACGTTCAGGGAGACGGACTCACGTACCCGAGCGACCCGGCTGCTTGGCCATGGGCAAGGAGACCTCCGTGAGGGGCAGGACGTACACATCGGGGCCGGTCTGCGCAGCCGCAGCGGGGGAGCCCTGCTCCGAGAACTCGGCCACATACTCGTCTCCTTCAGCATTCTCAAACTCCTGCGGGTGGGTGAGCGGGGCACAGAAGGTCACAGAGGGCAGGCTGTGAAAGGCCTCCTTCCCCCAAAACTCAGCCGGACCACCACAGGCCTAGAGCATGGGCCCCTGACGGACGGCCTCTCCCCAAGTGTTCACCCACCAGCCCTGATTCCTCAGGGCCACCATCTCAGGAGAGGCCRATGGCCTCGGGCCCAGCTGGGCCTGGAAATCCAGCCTGAGTCCGGCTTGGARAAGGGCTAGAGAGAGTTCAAGGGACAGAGGCAGAGCAGCCCCTCAGGGACCCTGTCAAGGTCTCCCCCCTCCCCTCCCACCCCATGGCTTGGAGCAGGTTTCCAGGCAGCTCATCGCGCATCTTGGGGAAGTAACTGGGTACCTCATCCCTAGCTGGACAGGCAGCAAGGAACCCAGGGACTTGTTCACCTGCCGTGCACACCTCGACAGCCTGCCCGCAGGCTGTGGCCTCCCCTCAGCCCTGCACCACTTCCAGTGCCCAGACATCCTAAGAGTCAGCTGCTGGCATCCCTGGAGGCCACTCTTGGGACAGGCTGCGACTCTGAAGAGTATCAGCCTAGGAGAGACCACCCCATGCCCACCCCACGGCGTCTAGATCACATTCCAAGCAGAGTTAGTCTGGGGTAGGCCACAGCCATGAACAGGGACAGGGTTGTGGAAGAGCACTTGCCTAGAACCACAAACAAACACATCAAAACCAAAGCGGGGACAGAGTGGAAGCAAGGCCACTTGTCCTCAGGTCCTCAGCACCGGGCAAGTCTCCCGGCCACTCGGTCCCACCCACATCTCCAGGTRAAGACTGAGGCTCTGAGACTTGAGGACCGGGCACAAACCAGGACCTGGCTGCCTGCCCTGGGCCACGTTCCTGCGGACAGGCGGCTAAACATACCCTGGGGACCTCCTCTTTTTCTAGGTCATTTGTCTTTCCGTAAAGGAGATGGCCCTGTGTTCCCTGTGGCTAGCCCAGGTCTGCGTTCTGAGCGCAGAGCCACTGACCTCTGTGGCAACCCTTCCCTCCTCGCCAGAGCCTAAAAGACCACGTTAGAATCTCCTCTAGCCCCACCCCGGACCTGCGAAGCCCACTCCCCCTTTGTAATATTAATTAGCTCTGGCTTCAGCCATTACCTTCCCTTGCCAGGGAGCCAGCCTGGTTCCCCCAGCACAGCGGGCGATCAGGTAACACAGAGTGAGCATCCAGCCCCTGCCCAGAACAGCCCCAGCAGGGAGCTCGCTCRCTSGCGCTCGCTGTGGAAGCTGGGAGGCAGTGACCCTCCAACCAAAGCACGCTGGTGCTGGAATGTTCTGAGCACCATGTTCCCAAGGAGGTGAGAAGGGCGAGGGTGGGAGGGACTGCTGCCAGGCCTTGTGTGGGGCCTTGTTCTCAGAGCCTGAGGAGGGGCTTGCTACACAATGGCTGCCCTAAACAGCACCCTAGGTTCCCACCCCCACATCTACGACCTGAGGCTCGGCCTCCAGGGTCCTCCAAGAAAGCAACCCTCCTTTGATTGTCCAGCCTGTTGTGTGCCGACAATCAGGAGGTCAGGAGATTGTCCCCTGGGGTGGGGCACCAAGGCCGGTACAGAACTGCAGCCTCTGGGGCCACCCCACTGCTGTTAAGGAACTCAACGCCCATGTTTGGCTGGGACCTGTGCTACCAGGCGCTGGGACTCTGCAAAAGGGTACTAGCATTTGGTGTAGGCTACCCGGCGGGAGGTACCCCCAAGATACAGGCTGGTTCTGTTCTTGGGCACAAGCCCTCCCCCCCCCCACCTCCTGCCCAGCCTGCAGCCCCACGTGGGTGGGGGAATGTTCAGGGCTCTGGCCAGGCCTCAATGTGCTGACAGACAAGGCTGCGGCCCCTGCAGCCCTCACTGGCGCCTCCTCTTTGTGTGTTTGTGTGTGTGTGTGGGGGGGGGGGTTGCAGCCAGCTCTGAGCATTCTGCCCCGCATCCTGTTTAGAGCCACAGTGTGACAGCCGTGGCCATGGGGTTGGAAAGCTGCAGGTAGTCCCCAGGGCCTCTGTCACTAGAGTGAAGGCCTYAGCTGTGGGCTCTAGCCTCCTAGGGAGATTGTGGTGAAGGTCACAAGGTCTCTGCTGGGGCAGCCCCTGCACTGAGAGTCAGAATACTCTCCAGGGCACCCTCTAAAGGCTCCTTAAGGTCTTTTCAACTTCTCTGGGCATGGACAGGTCTGACCGGGAATGGGACAGTGAAGGCCACATCTACAAAGGAAGTCCCACATGAGGGTCAGGGGATGCGGGTCCCAGGAGCCCCCAGTAGAGGGGCTGTGGGCTACCAGACAAGGGGTTCAGCTGGTCCCGGGATTGCTGCTGAAAAACCAACCATCACGGTAGCCCTGAGATGGAGGGGAGCCGGGCAGTGGGCAGACACGACAGGCCCTCAGGATCCGGCGCGAGGTCCTCACCTTGAACCCGATGCCGCCCTTCTTACAGCACAGGCAGGCCAGCATGAGGATGATGATGGTGAAAATCCCAGAGAAGGACACGGCTACCACCGCGAGGGACGAGGACCAGGACAGCTCACTGAGCGGGGCACCGTCTGCAAGGAAGTGGAGCACAAATGGGTCACCCCAGCCTCAGCACGTGACCCCTCGCTCCGGTCCCCACACCTGGACATGGCCTCAAGCCAACAGACCGAGGAATGGCCTCATAGCCGGAGCTAATGGAGCGGCCGGTGTGGGCTCATCTCCCCGGTCCCAAGGTCCACGACACCCCTCTGTGATATCAAGGTCACTGTTGTATCAGGCTCTCTATAAAGACTGGCTGCCAAGGCTGGAGAAACGACTCAGCAGTCCAGGGCGCTGGCTGTGCTTCCGGAGGACTCAGGTTCAATTTCCAGCACCCACACGGCAGCTCCCACCCCCCAGCTCCTGTCCCACGGGGATCCAACGCCTTTGTGGGCTCCACTGGCACCAGGCACACATACAGTACACAGACAATAGACATGCATTCAGGCAAGCACATCCACGCGTGCGCACTCAAAATTTTTATTTAAGAAAAAGTAAGATCCACATGGTGTCCCCATCTCCGCTCACGAGGCTCGGCTCACTTTGAGGCTACTGAAGGCCCTGGCTGGCGAGGCACAGCAAGGAGCTGATTTTCCAAGGCGCAGAGACCCTACCGGCACTGAGGAGCTGGGCAGCAGAGTGCCCCCTATTCAAACCCTAGCTTGTCCCCTCCCCCAAGTCCCTGGAGGCTGCTTCTGACCTGGGGAGAGCAGGACCCTTCTTTAGCCCCTGGTTTAAATGAGCCCCCACATCTCAGATGAGGTGCTCGGGACAGCAGAACACATCCCAACACCTCACGCTGAGCTTCCGAACTGGGGTTTCTTAGCAGACTGTAGCGGGGGGGGGGGGGACTAGCTCTGGTGTCTCCAGATGTCTCATGGCCAGCCCGACTGTTCACTGCATGGTGAGGAATGTGCCTGGGAAGGCTCTGCCTCCCAGGCCTGCTCTTCCTCAGCACACAGCCTCTGAGTCATCCTCTCCATGGGTCCTCATTAAACCCCTGGCAATGTAGAACACCCCAGCTCCCCTGGGTGCTGAGTCTGCTGTTGTCCCCAAGGCAGCTGTACCACACACTTGGGAGTTCCTAACTCAGCACGGATGGGGCCCCAGGGCTTCTGGCTAACAAACATCCCGAGGGCTGCCTGGAGGAGGGGTAAACCTGGGGTCCAAGAGGAACGCAGACGCAGCTTGAGATTCCTACTTGGGTGTCTGTGAACATTTCCCATCTCACACCTAGAGACGAGGGTGTCCTTGTGAGCCGGAGTAGTGGCGGCCAGCGTTCATGGCGATACCACGGCAGGCTAACCAGCTAGAAGCTAAAAATCCACAGGAGGCAGCCACACTCAGGGGACCAGTCCCTGTCCGGAGCCAATGCCCTTACAGCAGCCTTGTCGGGAACGGTTTCCAGACATGCCTGCATGTGTTTGCCTTTTTACACGTCTGTCCTGCATGTATGTGTGTGAACTACCCCCACACCGTGCAAGTGGTACTGTGTGTTCACACCCGAATGTCCCACGAATGTAAGTACTGACTCCACCGTAGGGTGGACACTCGAGTGAGCGCATTGCACGCCCTCCCGCACCTCCAGGAAGCAGCAAGGCCCTGCGGACTCTGCCGTTGCCATGGTGAGCCTTCTCTCCTTTCTCCATCTGGTACGGCTAGGGCATCAGAACTCACCCCTCCCACACCCACTGCTCCCTGCATTGTCGGGTCCACTTGACAGCCATGAAGCCAGGGTGTTGGCATCTGTGCTTCAGCCCATCCGGTGCTCACTCCCTGGGCTTCTGGATCATGTACAGGGTAAAGGTCACCTTGGGAGGGGCCAAACTCAACCTCCACCCCAGCCCCCGCCCYGGCCGCTCAAGGCCACTGGTCTCTCGGTGGGTCCCTTCTGACCTCAGCGGGCCCTGGCCCCAGAGGGTTGTGGGCCTGTGTGGGAGACMCGGACGTTCTTAGGGAACCGGAATGATAAGGCGTAGGATTAGCCCTCCAAGAAAGGGATGGACAGCCGGCCCCACRTGGGGCTCACCTCTTGGAGAAGGGAGGAAATTTCTTCTTTAAACAAAAGTAGGGCGTAGGAAGTGAGTCCGYTCCCCCCAGGAGTCAGGACAGGAAGCAAGAGAGTGAAATAACATGGGGTCTTCTCYGTCCTGAGGCAAAAGCATTTTATACAATGTTTGTGAAGATCCAAAGGAACAAAATATTCACAGCAAAAGCTCTGTAACTTTATGCAAGTGGCTAAAATTTAATCCTCCGTTTTCTGAACAAGGAACACTATGCTGAAAACTGGAAACTTGTAGGCGCTAATCTAAAAAGAACCCCGGAAGGGGGAAATCCCTGTCAGTTATCTTGCAAGGCGGATCCCAGTAACCTATGACTTCTCAGGAGGATCATAAAAAAATGAATAATAAATTCTCTGCCGGACACACCCTGTCAGGTCTTGGCAGGCGGGAACTCAGAGCTCATGAGGAGTCGCCGTTCTAACTTGGGTGATGTGTGTCAGACTCTGCTCATTCTGACCAGAGAGACAGGACTTCAGAACCCAGACTCTGCTGTTTATGGGATGGACTAAGGAGGAGTCAGACTCTGGCAGTCATGACGGGGCTCTGGAGCCGGTTTGYACATCCTCACCCAAAATGGGTATGTGAAAGGAAGACTGAGGCTCGACATCACCAACTCCATGTATCAATTAGCACATGAGGGTAGAGAAGCTCTGAGAATGGGGACCTGCCTGGTGTGAGAGACAACGTTGCAGAAGGGTTATGACTGTGGAGAGGGTGTGGGGGGAGGAGGGAGATGTCTGGGTGAGGCTCTCAGCACGCAGTCTGGTAAGCAGAACGCAGAAAGAGCAGGTATGAGTAACTTGGAGCGTCTCTGCAAGTGACTCCTTCCCTAACAGAGTCTGCCTGGCTCCGAGGTTTTCACCTAAAACTATTATTTTTGGTATAGCCTGAGAATCCATTCCATCGGACTGTCTGAGAAATGTGTTAAACTGRAGCCCCCCAGCAAGCGCCCCCTTCATGGMGCTATCACGCTCTGGCGGTGTTCACGCTTATTGTGTCGCTTACACTATCAGCTGGCGTGGACTTTTGGTAATTATTTCTCAGATATTTCTGAGTACCCTGTCACCCGGTGGGAGGAGTCATTCTCAACCTCAGAATTAAAAGGGCCCTGGATTTTGAAGATCGCAAACCTTATGTAAACAGCCTTGAGTTTAAATCTTTAGAAGCTGATGACGTTTGTTAATTATAGGCTTT
>BDUI01011375.1:8448-19101 GCA_002335545.1 Apodemus speciosus
CTCTCTCTTTCAAGACAGGGTTTCTCTGTATAGCCCTGGCTGTCCTGGAACTCACTCTGTAGACCAGGCTGGCCTAGAACTCAGAAATCCACTTGCCTCTGCCTCCCAAGTGCTGGGATTAAAGGCATGCGCCACCATCACCTGGCCTGACTGCTTCTTTAGAGAGCTTTGAAAAACTCTGACAATTCCTTTTTCTTAACTCTTAATCCTCTCTCCCTGAGTGAGAGCTTGATCTCTCCTATGAAACAAGATTCTTTAGACAATTGTTTCCCCATGACAATGGGACGACAACTATTTGGGGGCCCTGTCTTACCTCCCTCTCCAGCGATGCACGAGAGATGAGGCCTGAAGAGTCCTCAGTCTCTCCACGGATCTTCTGTCTCTTCCGTAGTCCAGTAGTTGGCCGTGCTTCGGGTCCTGTCTCTTCCGTAGTCCAGTAGTTGGCCGTGCTTCGGGTCCCTGTCAGGCGCCACTTGACCTGACCCGCGGGTCCAGTTATTTAGGGTCCCGAAGAGGCGCTACCTGAGTGTCAAGGGGGGGAGAAAAGAAGGAGACCAAGCAAAGTTCTGTTGTCAAGGTCTCGTTTATGGGAGTGAGCATTACAGCTTATAAGGCTTTCCAATAGGGGAAATGGCATTTGGGAAACACAAAGGAGGGAGGGAAGGGGGTATTCCGGCAGTGATAGCAGGAAGTGAAATGGACCTGGTGGAGACATCGGTGTTTACACAGGTTATCTGGCGTTTACACAGGCTGAAACATCCTGCGGATTGTCCTTGGAATCTTCCTGTGCCATCAGTTTGTGGGAATCTTCCTGTGCCATCAGTCTGTGGGAAAGGCTTTTATCCAGCAATCTCATGATCTTGCAGCAGCCGCCTTAGGGCTGGGCATTTTGTAGAGCTCAGAATGGCTCCCTACATGTATTGTGTTTCATTCCTGATCCATGATCGCAAAGATAAAAAAGAAAGAAAGACTCTTAAGTGACTGAATGTGACCCAATATTATGTCCTTATAGATATTTCATTTACATTCAATTGTTTTCTGTAAAATATCTCAGTGGGGAAAAAAGACCAGAACCCTAGACATATCATTGAAATCAGTTTGTACTTGGGTGGATCTGAGTTACAGAACAACACAGGAGAATGTTTGCCTATACTCAGCACAACTGGAGAATCTAGAAGAAATGGACAGTTTCCTAGACAGATACCATAAGATTTGTTTTTTATTTTTTTAATGTGTACATGTGTGTATTTGTGTATACCACAATGAATGTGGTTACCCACAAAGACCAAACAAAGATACCAGGCTCTGGGGAGCTGGATTTAAAGGCAGTTTGTGAGATGCCCAAAGTGGGTGCTGAGTAACTGACCTCAGTTCTTCTGGAAGAGCAAACACTCAGCTGTGGAGCCATCTTTCAGCTCTGTCATATTTTAAAGGGAGTTATTGAGCTGGAGAGGTGGCTCAGAGGTTAGGGTCACTGGCTGCTCTTCCAAGGGGCCCAGGTTTGATTCCCAGCACCATGTCATCTGAGTCTAGTCCCATGGGATCTGATGCTTTCTTCTGCCTCTACAGGTAGCAAGCATGCATATGGCGCACAGACATAAATGCAGACCAAGCACTCATACACAATAAGAAAGAAAGGAAGAAAGAAAGGAAGGAAGGAAGAAAGAAAGGAAGGAAGAAAGAAAGAAAGAAAGAAAGAAAGAAACAAAGAAAGAAAGAAACAAAGAAAGAAAGAAAGAAAGAAAGGAAGGAAGAAAGGAAGAAAGGAAGAAAGGAAGAAAAGAAATTGTTTCATTTATAGTGGGGCACCCTAGAGCCTCAGAGGCTTGTAGTTATGAGAGTTTTACTTTGGTTTCATAAGATTCAAGGGAGGGAGGTGTCCCTTTTAAAAATCATWTCCACTAATACTTAATATTTAGAGTAATACTATAACCTCTGTTTATTCTCTAATCAGAGTTGTATATTGTACTACATTTTATGGGTGTAAGATGGAATTCAAGAAAACTCTTCAAAAAAAATGCTGTAGATCAGGGATACAGCTTGGTTGGAAGAATTACCCAGCATGCGTGAATTCATGTGCGCTATTCCCAGCACTGAGGAAGACTGGATGTGGTGTCAGAAGCCTGCAATCCAAGTGCTCTGCTTATGTAATGAGTTTAAGACCAACCTGGAAAAAATGGGGCCTTCTTTCTTAAATAAACAAACCAACCCAGCTCAGTCGTTGGGTAGTTGTTTGTGTGCCTTAGTTCAAAACATAGAACTTCAATAAGTAAGTAAATAAGTGCGTTAAGAAGGAAGGAAACGGTGCTGGAAAGATGGCTCGGTGGTTAGGAGTATCAGCTGCTCTCACAGAAACCTCTGGTTCAATGTCTACTGAGGTGATGGCTCCCAACAATCTCTAAGTTCAGTTTCAGGGGTTCTGATGCCCTCTTCTGGCCTCTGGGTTCTGATGCCCTCTTCTGGCCTCTTTGGGCAGCAGCCACACACTTGATGAGCAGACATACTTCAGACATTCAGGCAAAACACCTAGACATGGTTTTTAAAAAACATTGGAAGGGAGATATGAGAGATGGGAGAGAGAGCGAGTGCGAGAGCGAGAGCGAGAGGAGAGTCAATGGCTTGCTGTTGTTTCAGTACCTTGGCAAACCTTCACAAAGTCAAGGCCCCTTGCCTGGAGTGATCTCTAGCCACTCATTGCTGTTTGGCTGGAGATGCAGCTCAGTGTCCAATACTTGCCCACCACTGTAGAACCACAACAATAATAACAAAACCAATGCAATAAAAACAGCTGAAGAATGAATCAAACCTGGGGCTGATTACTTTTGAACTCCTTTGAGAACTGGCTCATATTTCATGACAACCTGATTTTATTGGGCTGCAATGCCAAATTTCCTGCGATTGTTCTCCACAGTGGGGTCCTCGGCCTAATGGGACTGCAGGTCCCTATGCAAGCTTTCGCAACAGGAATCCACCCTGCCTCCGGCTTTGTTTTCTCGCTTGTACTTACAAGGCATGGCCACTTGAGGTCACTGCACTAAAAACGTGGAAGCTGGACGCTCACCCTTGGGACTGGCTGCAGGGAAGCATCTAGAAGTGGGGTCCACTTCATTTGTTGGAGCCAGTAGGGTTTACACTTTGTTACAGTTCTAGAATCACATATCTTTTTTTGTTTGTTTGTTTAGGGTTAATAATATCACATCTTCATTTGTATAGTTACAGTTATGGGTGAAAATTTGTCAGAATAATATTCCAGGCTATAAACATGACAAAGTCCAACAACAGGGAAAGAAGAAGAAAAAGAAGCAAAAGGAACAAGGAAAATAAAACTATGGGAAATATTAATATCTATGACAAATCATATGGGAACTTTTTAACAAAGGAACTATTTTTAAGCAATATTTGTGAACCTACCAATGAGCCTATGCCTGCAGTAACAGTTCTTTTTTGTGTGTTTTGATTTTAGTAAAGCTTAAAATCTTGGCTCTAACTGTGGTACAAACCCAAAATAAGAACACTCCTTAGACACTGGAGTTCATTGTGATAAGGCTGTACTTCAGTGTCCCTCACATCACCAAAGGATTTTACCTCCATAGTAGCTAAGCTAAGAGTTGACAGTTCTTCTGCGTGTGCCAAGGAATGAATTGTAGGTACAATTATTTGGATACAGATTTCCTGCTATGGCCAAAGCTATTTGACTTGAGTGATTGTCATCATTCTCAGCCCACAGGGAACAGGTTACATTCATATAAGAAATGGTGTGTGTGTTAAGATGATCTATCCATGAAGTCATTCATCAACTGTTTCAGTGAACAATGGTTCTGTTTGGAGGGTGGCACAGACATTAGTTGAGGGTAGGATTCTGGTTCATTGGCTGTGATGATTTGGAAAAGCATTCATCTCAGAAAAAGAGTAAGGTCATCTCCTTCAAAGTTGATGTAATAATTATAAATATCAAGCAAAACATTCAGTCTCACTCTTTGTTGTTCTCTTACAGGACACCTCCCAAATTAATTGTCTACGTTCCTTTTGGCTGTATAAATAATTTTGAAAAATGTAAGCTGTTCTGAAAACCATAGTATAGTGTAAAAACATCAAATAAACAATCCTACTTATAGAGAGGCTGAGATAGGAAAAGCATGATTTCAAGACCATTATGTGGTACACAGCAAGAAACAGTGTCATGTACAAACAAGCAAGAAGTGTATATGCATTCCACAATATTGGACATAGTTCTCCAATTACCAATTAGAGAGACCACTGGGTGACAACCAACAAATTTCTAATTACTCATATTTTTGAATTTCAATCAATTAGGATATATTGGTAATATTAATTTTCACATTAGGAGACATTAAGGAAAAGTGATTGTTACTTCCTGTTATTTTTGTTGTTAGAGGCGGAATTATGTTTGTGTGGCATTCTTCTGAATGCTGACCTCCAATTGAACCAGCACCATGTGTTGAAAAGGCTATATTTTTTTCCACTGGATGTTTTCAGCTCCTTTGTCAAAGACCAAGTGACCATAGATGTGTGGGTTCATTTCTAGATCTTCAATCCTATTCCATTAATCCACCTGCCTGTCACTGTACCAATACCATGCAGTCTTTAACACTATTACTCTGTAGCATTGCTATTTACCCATGTAAGCAGCAATGGAGAATGGTGGCAGAGTTCTTCTGGACTTAGGTTCCATGTGATTGAGCAGCTAATGTGAAGGGAGCATGGCGAGGGCAGAAAAGCCTGATTCTAGAGGCTAGAAAGACTGGAGTCCAACACCAACCATTCCTATTGCTACAATAGCCCTAATAGCTTCTGTAAGATATTTCGGCAGAACAGAGGCAGGAAAAATGTCTCTTAGAGGTAGCAGAGCCCCTACAACTTAGAAGCCATAATCTTTCATTTGGCATATTTCTAATCTCTTTTATTCCTAGTAGCCAAGACCCATGTAGATTCGAGAAAATAATTTGTAACTCACTCACTAAAAGTTTTATTACTGGCAAATGACCTCCTTGGGAAACATAATGCTTTGTCTCGACCATATTTAGCTTGAGACAAGAGTTCCCTGGAAAAGTATGACACTGCAATGGAGATTCTTCCAAGATTCCTAGGAGTACGGGAGTTCTGTTTGTTATTTCGATAAGTCTTTGCAAAATACTCAGGTTGAGTCTGGTCTGAGACTATGGACTCAGGCTAGAATATCTACATATGAATTAGCACTAGCACAGAGCTCTCTCTGTAGAGGTTTACAGAGCTGCTGCTTTTTGTCTTGCTAACACCAATGGAGTTGCCAGCCATCCAGATAGTCAGAATAACAACTGGTGTGGTGCAGATTGCAGATTTCAGCTCATAACCTAAGGATGCTAGTGATGCTTGTTTAGCTAGCCACATTTTTAGTATGTAATTGTCAGAGCCAGATGCTCAAATAGGGGGCTCTAAAATAGGGCTCCTTACTAGAGAAAATATATGCCTTTTTCACAATGTAAAGAATCCTGCATGTGTGTCTTCCTTTTCGCCAATTCGAACCTTCCTGGCCCAAAAAATTGTGGTCTCGCCTGCAACGGAAGCTCCCGCGAGGGTCTACGGCTTGCAGWACCTATGGTACACAGAGCTGCTCTTTGCTGTTGTGCCTATGGGCAGCACAGTAGGCAAAGCCAAACCAGGAGGCATCCATGTCTCAAAGTCCAGTAAATGGCTCTAGCAAACACATGTAAAATAATTAGTTGCATTGGGTACACTTTGGATAAAGAAAGGGCAGAAGTATGTGGTGGCAAAAAATGAAATCAGAAGATAAGAAATATAAGAGATATTTGAGGCCTGCAGCATGGAGACAGTCTTACAGGAACCTGCTTTCAGAGCTGCCCTTACCTTTTTTCAGTTTTTCCTCTGGCCTTCTAGAATGGCATGGGGTTCATTTCTGTTCCAGCACTAACATGTCCTTAGTTTTCCCCTGAGGTCACTGCCAGAAATAGGCCAGTATGGTTTGACTTTTCATTTGGCATGATTTGGTACCTGAGTGAATCTTCCAATATTAGCCTTGCGAATATTAGCATTGCATGCAGATGCTTCTCAAATGAGTGGTGSCCAGGGATGTCAGTGAGATGGTGCCATTAAATCACACAGAGTTGGTGTCTTCTGCCATTGTGGGAAAATCAGGTTAGGATTCTGTAGCTCTGAATGTCCATTGGGCAGTAAATGGTGGAGTTCTTCTTCGGAGTCTGTGGGGTGAAATTTCACCCTGATAGGATGTTTTACCCTGAATGCAGGGACAGGAATGGGATTAACACTGATCAGAGTAAACTCTATAGTCTTTTCTACAGCATGAAACTGGCCTTCTGGTCTCTATGGTGAAGGATGATGAGAGGAGGGACACAGAGGATTAAGGATTGGTAAGAGGAGGACAGGACTGACAGAAACAAGTATAGAATATGTTCATTGAGATTGATGATTATGGAATAACAGACAATCAGAAAGCCAATGTTCATAAACCCCAGTATGTGTCCCTTCCTGTTACATGACATTGTATCTGTTACCCTGATCTGCTTGAGCAGTAGAATTATGATTCTTAAATATGATACACAGHGGGTGCTTCTAGCTCCATTCTGATCCATCAGCCATTTGAGAAGCCCCTTGACTTCCATGACCATCTCCTTTGTCCCACCACAAAGTATGATATATTTATGCCCAAATTTCTGAGAATTATGATAGTACCCCTTAGCTGTCATCAGAAAGGAATACATTGCTTTTCTAAACAGCATAGAGTTACAGCAGGAATATAAAAGGTTGCTTCCATTGGCTACATTCAGACGTCCTGGTGGCTTTTGTGTGAATTATCTTCCCCTGCTCACTGGTCTTCCCTAGCTACTGAATACACAGATCATGGTATTCAACTGTCTCTCAGCAGTGTCCTTCTTTTTGTTTTCTATTCTGCAGAGTTGGTATGACAAAGCCTCAGCATGCATCTAGTCTAAGTTGTTCTGTAGATTAGAAACCAGTGAGTGTCATTTAAGAAAGAATGCTGGGTAGGGAAAAAACAAACAAAAAACAAAACAAAACAAATAAACAAACCCTCTGAATAATGGGCTTGGCTATGCAGTATAAGGAGCCCTCCTACCTAGCTCTCACTCTAGTAGCTAGAAAGGCTCCTGGGGACTAAGCTATGCATTAGTTTGCAATCTTTGGCTCAGCATCTCCAACTTCCCCAGCTCAGATAATAGAAATGAATTATTTTTCCAGGAGTACTGTCTGCTAGAGCTAAGGGGCAGGTCTCCTTGTCATGATGGAATCAAGGTGAAAATGAAGCTTTTGTAGGATGGATGGTAAATATTGAGACAGGTTTCCCTGAAGAAATGATACAGAGAGCTTTTCTGTCAATGAAATTTGGCCATGTTTTACTTTACTTCTCAACAATAGCAACAGTGTGATTCCCTCCCTCACTTAAGTCAAAGCTAGAGTCTCTCTTTTTTCTTTTTCTTTTTTGTTTGTTTGTTTGATTTTTTAATTATTTTTGCTTTTTACAGTCCAGTCATTCTTCTTCCCCAGATCTGCCCTCCCACAGGTCCTCATCCCATTCCTCCTCTCCCTTATTACCAGAGAATACCCATCCCTGCCCCCCCCCCAGAAGGCCTCACAACTCTCTGGGGCCTCAAGCTTCTCCATAGTTAGGAAAATCTTCTCCCACTGAGGCCAGAACAGACAGTCCTCTGCTAGCCTCAGGCCAGCTACTGTATGCTTCCTGGATGGGGGCTCAATGTCTGAGAGATCTCTCAGAGAGATCTCCCAGGTCTAGTTTACCTAAGACTGCTGAAGCCAGTGGGTTTTTTTTTGTTTTGTTTTGTTCTGTTTTGTTTTTCGACTAGTGATGGTTTTTTATGTTTTTTTATTGAATATATTCTTCATTTACATTTCAAATGTTAAAACCTTTCCAGGTTTCCCCCCTCCCTGAAAACCCCCAACCCCTCCTCCCACCTACTGCCTCCATGTATATGCCCCTCCTCCCGACCCATTCCCACCTCCCCCAATTTTGATTTCCCTTCTTTGGGTCATCTACTGAGCCTTCATAGGACCAAGGACATCTCCTCCCACTGATGCCCAACAAGGCATTCCTCTGCCACATGTGTACCCCTTGGTTGATGGTTTAGTCTCTAGGAGTCCTGGGCGTCTGGGTGACTGACATCGTTGTTCCTCCCATGGGCCTGCAAACCCCTTCAGCTCTTCCAGTCCACCCTCCAACTCCTCCATTGGGAACCCCACATTCAGTCCAATGGTTGACTTCTAGCATCTGCCTCTGTATGTTTAAGGCTCTGGCAGGGCCCGTCCCAAGACAACCATAACAGGCTCCTTTACATAAGCACTTCATAATAGTGTCTGGGTTTGGTGACTGTTTATAGGATGAATCCCCAGGTAGGGAAGTCTCTGGGTGGCCTTTCCTTCAGTCTCTGTTCCATACTTTGTTTCCATAATTGCTCCTGTTTTTTTTCCTTTTCTCAGAGGAACCACAGAACCCCCACTTCAGTCCTCCTTCTTGAGCTTCCTGTGGTCTGTGAATTGTAACTTATTTTGAACTTTTGGACAAATATCCACTTATCAGTGAGTGCATACTATGACTGTTCTTTTGTGATTGGGTTACCTCACTTAGGATGACACTTTCTAGTTCCATCCACAGGGAAATGCAAATTAAAACAACCCTGAGATTCCACCTCACACCATTCAGAATGGCTAAGATGAAAAACCCAGGGGACAGCAGATACTGGAGAGGATGTGGTGAAAGAGGAACACTTCTCCATTGTTGGAGGGATTGCAAGCTGGTAAAACCACTCTGGAAATCAGTTTGGCAGTTTCTCAGAAAATTAGACATAGTACTGCCTGAGGACCCAGCTATACCACTCTTGGGCATATACCCAGAAGTTGCTCCAACATATAATAAGGACACATGCTCCAATATGTTCATAGCAGCCTTATTTATAATAGCCAGAAGCTGGAAAGAACCCAGATGCCCTTCAACAGAGGNACATGCTCCAATATGTTCATAGCAGCCTTATTTATAATAGCCAGAAGCTGGAAAGAACCCAGATGCCCTTCAACAGAGGAATGGATACAGAAATTGTGGTATATATACACAATGGAATACTACTCAGCTATTAAAAACAATGAATTCTTGAAATTCTTAGAGTCTCTTTAAGTCAGCTTTGCAGTCCAAAGCTTTGTCCATTTTTCTTGTGATGTCAAAGACAGGGTTAAGGAGAGTCTCAGAGTTTCCAGAGCCTGCTACACATGTAGCAAGTACTTGATACCTAGGACATATGTAAACGTGAAGGAGGCATGCCACCTCCATTAGAATTCCAGCTTTCATAAGGGAGAAACCTCGGTCCACGCTCCAGCCACTGCCATCGAGCTGGGAGAGAGAGAGCCTTCACTGAGTAGTCAGGCACTCCGCCAGATGACACCAGCCACCTGGGCACCTTGGAGGCACTGCGCTCACGCAGGGCCGGCACACACACAAAGCCTCGATTAAAACTAGAACAGTGGTTCCGCCATCTTGGCTCTCGGATGCCAGAGAGATCTAACAGACAGCCCCAGCTACGCAGACATAGCCTGAGGCTAACATCCCTTGGGTCCCAGCCTGTCAGGCTTTTGCCTGCACCCAGGGCCTGGGCAGCTCTGTGGGCTGTCTGTGTGCCAACCCGGTGGGGGGGGGGGTTGTTGTTTGCCCTGCAGAGTGATCAGCACTTGGGAAATGTTCCCGGAGCATCCGCCATCTTCGCTCTCTGTTGGAGCAGACGGGCATCACCAGGTACACAGAGACAAGGGCAAGACACACCAGGGCTCCAAGGGCACCCAAGAGGAGGGCAGCACAACAGCAATCTGTGCCAGGGGAAACCCAGTCTTCCAGCAGTGCAGAAATACCCTTGCAGGCTCACAGGAGGTTCAAACACCAACCAGTGACAACAAAACCAACTAACTCCAGAGATAACTGGATGGCAAAAGGTAAACATAGGGAGGTTACTAACAGAAATCAAGGCAATATGGCAGCATCTGAACCCAATTCTCCAACCACAGCAAGTCCTGGATACCCCAACACACCAAAAAAGCAAGATTTGGATTTAAAAATCACTGGTCATGATGCTGTTAGAGGAACACAAAAATGACATAAATAAATCTCTAAAAGAAATACAGGGGAACATGAATAAGTTAGAAGCCCTTACAAGGGAAACAGAAAAATCACTTAAAGAAATTCAGGAGAATATGGGTCAACAGATAGAAGCCAATAAAGAGGAAATGCAAAAATCACTTAAAGAAATGCAGGAGAAATTGAGTCAACAGGCAGAAGTCATGAAAGAGGAAACATAAAAATCTCTTAAAGAATTGCAGGAAAACACAAACAAACAAGTGAAGGAACTGAGCAAAACCATCCAAGATCTGAACACAGAAGCAGAAGCAACTAAGAAATCACAAAGGGAGTCAACTTTGGAGATAGAAAACCTTGGGAAGAAATCAGGGGTTGTAGATGCAAATATCAACAACAAAATACAAGAGATAGAAGAAAGAATCTCAGATGCCAAAGATACCATAGAAACCATGGACTCAACAGTCAAAGAAAATGCAAAATGCAAAAAGCTTGTAACGCAAAACATCCAGGAAATCCAGGAAACATTG
>BDUI01011375.1:35268-37768 GCA_002335545.1 Apodemus speciosus
ACAGGAACCTAGAAATAATATTTCACGTTAAAGAAGCATGTGCATTGTAACTATAATATTTAATTACAATCACATGAATGGTGTACCAAGTTTAATTCCCATGGTGTTTATAAGTATAGTATTCCTCTCATATCTTTGCTTTTGCTGTTTGCAGTTTTGGTTACCAGTTGTCAACTGTAGTTTGCAAATAGAAACATTTGTCTTGACTTTCATCAATGAGACCACAGGTCCAAGGCTTTTGATCACAATACAGAGTTCTAATTGTTTTTGTTATCTGTCATTGTCATTAATATCTTGTAGCTAATATAGAAACTAGCTTTATCACAGACATGTATACATAAACTAAAATAAATATACAAAGGATCTCAATTTCAGGAATACAGTGGAGGTATTGGAATGCTTCCATCATTCAAGGATTTAACTTAATGTGTCAGAGCAAGGAAAAATATCTAAAATGCCAAAATTTTGTCATAAGAAATAGTTGACTAGCCATCTAGAGGAAAAGTTCACTTTAGTAATCAGGAACATGAACGTACTCTGTACTTAACAAGATTTCTCCTGAAATTTCAAAAGTTTTTATGGCATCCTCAGAGCAATTTATCAAATATTATAGAAAAAGTCCTTTTAAAACCCTTTTAAAGCCCCTCAGGGACTTTTTCTATAATATTTGATAAATTGCTCTGAGCCCCCAACCAAGCAGCATACAACAGCTTACATGGGGCCCCTGACACATACAGCAGAGGACTGCCTGGTCCATCCTCAGTGAGAGAAGGTGCATCTAACCCTGGAGAGACTTGAGGCCCCAGGGAATGGGGAGGTCTGGTGAGGTGGGGGTGGGAGACATCCTCTTGGCAATGGGGCAGGGGGACATGGAATAGGGAGCAGTCAGGGGGACAGAACGGGAAGGGGATGGACTGTAAAAAATGATTAAAGAATAAAACAATAATAACAATATTAGTTTTCACTGACTTTAAGCAAAAAATAAAATATCATTTCATCTTTGTCTTTCGTATTGTGTCTGTAGGTGTAGTAGATTATGCACATAACTGATGAGGAACTTCATATCAATAGCACTAGCTTAAAAACATACTAAGGACATGCCTAGAACCCACTGAGAGAATCCTAGCTATGAATACTACAGCTATATCACCTTGCTTTTGGGAAGTATATATTTCTGAAAATAATCTATCCTTATCTCTTTTCTGCTGAAGTACAGAGAGGGTCGGGTCCCTGGAAGGCCCTGAAGCACAAAGTACTTCTTATTGTCAATGGCAGATTAAACAGAATATTTGACAAAAATACTTAAATATTCTACAGACAAGTTAGAAGATAAATTTGAGGATACCTGACTGAAGGTAAAGAGAAAAACATGTTAAAAATAAGAATTACAAAGAGACAGTTGTATCCTTGTAAAGAACGTAGGCATTTCAGATTGGAGTGAGTGAGTCATAAGATTCAGGTAATAGATTTTCAAGATGATGAAACTGTTCTAGTGCCAAATGTGTGGGGATGTATTGAGAAAGTATGCAAAGAAACTGGTATCAAGTACTTAGAAAACTAAGTAAACATGTAAATATCAGAAATACAACCTAAGAAAGATACTGTGGTAGCACACACTAATAATGCCAGCACTTGGAAGGCACAAGTTCAAAGCCAGCTTAAGCTACATGATGAGTATCAGAGAGCTAGTGATAGAGAGGGAGACCATGTCTCAGAAGCCAAAAGCGAAAACCACATAAATTAAAAGTTCCAAGGGAATAAAGTATATAACATGTAATGAAAAAAATATTGTCCCACATAACTCAAAAGTGCCCAGTGTTTACATTATGATCATATTAGTACTGTATAAGTTGTTTTGCGGATTCTAGCAGGGGAATGCCATCACTTCTATAGCTTTCACAGAAGAATGGTCTACCTCTGCTGAGAATGATTGCTGTCTTTAACCAAGACTCTGTTTCAGGAGGAAAACATACAAAGTTGTAAGGAAGGAAAGAAATCTGCATAGCTGATCAAATTGGATGAATCACCGCAAAACTCAATGTTAATATTGAATATCACAAAAACCAACATGAATGGAGGATGAGAAGGAAGAAAAATGAAGAGATGTGAATGAAAAGATTAATGAAACAGTGTTAGAAAATTTTTAAAGCCTTGAAATATATAGTAAAAATGTAATACACACCAGTTAACATGGAAAAAATGAAGTAGTAGATATGTCTTATATTTGTTTTCTTTTCTTCTAAAGTAAAAGCAGGTTTAGCTGAACACAAGATTGACACAGTAAAACTCTATTTCTTTTCCACTTAGATTATGACCATGGGACTAAACTTTAGCCAATTTGATGGAAGTGAAAGTGTTCAATGATAGCTTCTACATTTTCTTCTTGAAATATAGTTGGTATATACCCTTGATACTTTTTCTTCCCTCTGCTATGCACTTTGGAGTTATAAATATCATCATAATGGATCTTGAAGAAGTGTTGCACAACAAAAAAGGCAGA
>BDUI01011375.1:42768-46152 GCA_002335545.1 Apodemus speciosus
AAAATAGAAATCAGAGGTAGATGGAAGGAGGGAACTGGGTGGGAGAGGGGATGGGCAAGGATCAGAAACAGGATAGGTGGATCAGACATAGGGAAAGCAGGGTAGAGAGAACAGAAATTGGCAATGGGCAGGAGTAGGGGTGTCTTTGAGGTGACAGTAGCTGAGACAACTAGCAGTGAGAGAGATGGATCCTGAAACAGCTACCTTCTGTAGCCAGGCAGGGCTCCCAGTGGAGAGATAAGGACACCTATCCACCCACAAAATCTTAGACCCAAACTGTGTCTGTCCTACCTACAAGATGTGCAGAGACAAAGGTGGAACAGAGACTGAGGGAATGGCTGACCAATGACTGGCCCATATTGAGACCCACCCCATGGGCAAGAACCAATTCCTGACACTACAATGCTTTGTTGTGCTTGCAGAGAGCATCTTAGCATAACTGTCCTCTGAGAGGCGCCATCCAGCAGCCGATGGAAACAGACTCAGAGACTCACACCCGAACGTTAGATGCTCAGACAGTCTTGTAGAAAAGTTGAGTAGTGTTCCTTGAGTTTCTATTTCATGGAATAGTTTGAAGAGTATCTGTGTTAACTCTTCTTTGAAGATCTGATAGAATTCCCCGCTAAATCTGTCTGGTCCTAGGCTTTTTTTTTTTTTTTTTTTTTTTTTGGATGGGAGACTATAAATGACTGCTTCTATTTCCTCAGGACTTATGGGACTATTTAGATGGGTTATCTAATCCTGTTTTAATTTTGGCACCTGGTAAGTATCTAGAAAGTTGTCCATCTCATCCAGATTTTCAAACTTTGTTGAGTATAAACTCTTGTAGTAGGAGTTGATGATTTTTTTGAATTTCTACAGTTTCTGTTGTTACATCTCCCTTTTCATTTCTGATTTTATTAATTTGTATACTTTCTCTGTGCCCTCTGGTTAGTCAGGCTAAGGTTTTTTTTCTATCTTGTTGATTTTTTTCAAAGAACCAGTTTCTTGTTTTGTCAGTTTTTTGTATAGTTCTTTTTGTTTCTGTTTGGTTGATTTCGACCCTGAGCTTATTTCCTGCCATCTACTCCTCTTGGGTGTATTGCCTCTTTTGGCTAGAGCTTTGAAGTGCACTGTCAAGCTGTTAGTGTAAGCTCTCTCCATTCTCTTTTTGATGGCACTCAGAGCTATGAGTTTTCCTCTTAGCACTGCTTTCATTGTGTCCCCTAAATTTTGGTATGATGTGACTTCATTTTCATTAAATTCTAAAAAGTCTTTCTTTATTTCTTCCTTGACCAGCTATCATTGAGAACAGCATTGTTCAAAGTCCATGTGTATGTGTGTTTTCCATTGTTTTTGTTTGAGCTTAAGACCAGTCTTAGGCCATGGTGATCTGATAAGGTACATGGAATAATTTAAATATTTCTGTATCTGTTGAGGCCCATTTTGTGACCAATTCTATGGTCAATATTCGAGAATTACCATGAGGTGCTAAGAAGAAGGTATATTCTTTTGTTTTAGGGTGGAATGTTCTATAAATATCTGTTAGATCCATTCGGTCCATAACTTCAGTTAGTTTCACTGTATCTCTGTTTAGTTTCTGATTCCATGATTTGTCCATTTTTGAGAGTGGGGTGTTGAAGTCTCCTACTATAATTGTGTGGGGTGCAATTTGTGCTTTGTGCTTTAGTAAAGTTTCTATAATGAATGTGGGTGCCCTTATGTTCAGAGCATAGATGTTCAGAATTGAGAGTTCATCCTGTTAGACTTTTCCTTTGACCAGTATGAAGTGTCCCTCCTTATCTTTTTTTTTTTTTTTGACAACTTTTGGTTGAAAGTCGATTTTATCCGATATAAGAATGGCCACTCCAGCTTGTTTCTTGGGACCATTATCAGGGAAGTGAAAATCAAAACAACACTGAGATTCTACCTCACATAGGTCAGAATGGCTAAGATGAAAAACTCAGGGGACAGCAGAAGTTGGAGAGGATGTGGGGAAAAAGGAACACTTCTTCATTGTTGGTGGGATTGCAAGCTGGTAAAACCTCTCTGGAAATCAGTTTGGTGACTCCTCAGAAAATTAGACATAGTACTACCTGAGGACCCAGCAATACCACTCCTGGGCATATATGCAGAAGATGCTCCTACATGTAATAAGGACACGTGCTCCACTATGTTCATAGCTGCCTTATTTATAATAACCAGAAGCTGGAAAGAACCCAGATGTCCTTCAATAGAGGAAAGGACACAGAGACTCTGGTATATATACACAATGGAATACTATTCAGCTATTAAAAACAATGAATTCATGGAATTCTTAGGCAAATGCATGGAACTAGAAAGTGTCATCCTGAGTGAGGTAATGCAATCACAAAAGAACACACACGGTGGCATGGATTACAGGGGAGGCCACCACCTTACCTTGGGGCACTACAGACAGCTAGCAGGTGGGGCCAGGTACCTGGACAGAGCCCGAGTCTGACATCAACTACCCTGTCAGGCTCTTGTCTGCACCCAGAGCCAGAGCAGCTCAGCAGGCGGTCTGTGGGGCCAGCTCACTCGGCTTGCAGTGGAGGCTGCCATCTTGCCTCGGGTCACTGCAGACAGCTGGCAGCTGGGGCCAGAGGCTTGGACAGAGTCCTAGGATAACATCGACTACCCTGTCAGGCTCTTGCCTACACCCAGAGCCAGAACAGCTCTGCCGGTGGTCTCTGCGCCGATGCCTGGCCACCAACTCACTCGTGGGTCTCTGCCTGGATTACAGCGGAGGCAACCATCATGCCTCAGGGCACCACAGACAGCTAAACAGACAGAGCCCTGTGGACTGAGGAGCACCACAATCTAGGCTCCAGCAGTCCCACCAGGGAAGCTCTATTCCTGCAGGGAATCCTGCGGTTAGACAGAGCCCCGAGACCCGCTACCATCTTGGAACGGTGGCCTGACCAGGTCACCATAGAGAACCAACAGAGGAGCCCAGGTCACCATAAAGATCTAACAGACGAGCCCAGTTCGTGGAGAAAAAAATCTGATTTTTAAGAGCTGGCATCTAGGCAGGCCAGGAGGAGACAGTGGGAGGCCAATTGCATATCCAGCAGCAAGCCAGGAGGAGACATGGGTCCTGCCCGGCAGAGCTGAGGAGGTAATTCAGAGCCCAGTAGCGGAAACCATCCAGTATGAACCTCGGGAGCATGGTTGCCCTCTGCAACAGCAGCACCAAACGCCAAGCTCACAGGAGCTTCAAACACCAGCCAGTAACAACAAGACCAACTAACTCCAGAGATAAAGAGATGGCAAAAGGCAAAGGTTACTAACAGAAATCAATTCAATATGGCAGCATCTGAACCTAATTCTCGAACCACAGCAAGTCCTGGATACCCCACACACCAGAAAAACAAGATTTGGATT
>BDUI01011376.1:22705-32895 GCA_002335545.1 Apodemus speciosus
TAGCCCTGGCTGTCCTGGAACTCACTCTGTAGACCAGGCTTGCCTTGAACTCAGAGATCAGCCTGCCCCTTTCTCCCAAGTGCTAGGATTAAAGGCATGTACCACCATTGTTCAGCTTGGGTGACAGATCTTAAAGGAAAATTCTGAAAAGAGGACATAAAAAGGGTAAAGAAATATCTCAGAAATCATTGTGGAGAAGTTTCAAAAAGCTAAAACTAAATGTGTATTATGATGCATTTTCTCCTTAACATATACCCAAAGAATGAAAGATCCTAGTTCATAGATATTTGTTCAACTGTGTTCATTGCTGCTCTATTTACAATAGCTGGTAAAYGGAAACAACACAAATGTTCGACTGGCAAAGARACATGAATGTACATCATAGAACATTATTCATGTGTAAAGAAACATGACATCRTAAAATTTTCAGGTAAGTTCGTGAAACTTCAAAAATTCATATTGAGTGAAGTAAACCAGACACAGAAGACAACTGTTACATGGTGATTCTCATCTGTAATTCTGAACTCCAAATCTTAAGATGGAATATACAACCTGAAGTAACCACAGAATCTAGGAATGTAAAAAGAGTCTAAACAGTAGGAAGTAGTTAGAGGAATAGCAGAACTCAGTTCATCTGAGGAAGGGAAATATTCATTTGAAGGGGTGGAACTAAGGTTAATACAGAAGAAAGGAGGGAAAATAAGAATAAGGATGTCTATTTCTCAATGAATCATTTTATTATCAATTTACCTAAAATGCATATATTACTAATAAGTTTATGTATACACATATATAATTTAAATGAAAAATTCCCACCTGTGCTGACACTGCTTCCCTGCAAGAGTCATAGACATAGAACATAGTACCCAACACGWMATGATAAGCCCTATTTTTTGGTCATTGGATGAGGAAGTCCAAGAACTTCCCAAAATATTATAGGCTGTTGCAGTTACTTTTGATTGCCTCCAACAGATTAAAGTAAGTTTCTCTTGCTGAAGAAACCATGTACACAGGGCATAGGACCCAGAGAATTTGAGCTGGATTTGACCTGAACATCTCTCTTTGAGGACTAGTTATTTATTATACCAAAACAAACCATGAAATGTTACCAGGCACAGAAATAACCAAAAATCTTAGTCACACATGAAACCTATGACACAATAAACTTAAGGGTATCTCGTTACATGCATGCCTTAGCAAGAAATAAAAGCTTTCTATTTTGGTTTAAGACTTGTTCAACAAGAGGAAAATCATTTCCAGTACTGGAAACCTAGCCAACTACAAGGGGTTAGCAAAGTCATACATTTTGGAGGAGAACCTACATCTATCACTTTATTACACCAGAAAATGTCTAACTACATTCTAGATATTTAGCCTTATACTGAGAGGTAAGTGCAGTCTTCCCCACCTATCTTAGTTAGGGTTTTACTGCTGTGAACAGACACCATGACCAATGCAAGTTCTATAAAAGACAACATTTAATTGGGTCTGGCTTTCAGGCTCAGTGGTTCAGTCCATTGTTATCAAGGCAGAAATATGGCAGCATCCAGGCTGATATGGTGCAGGAGGAGCTGAAAGTTCTAAATCTTCATCTGAAGGCTGCTAGTAGAAGACTAACGTCCAGGCAACTAGGGGGAGGGTCTTAAGCCCACACCCACAGTGACACACTTCCTCCAACAAGGCCACACCTTCTAATAGTGCCACTCCCTGGGACAAACATATACAAACAATCATACCCCCCCATCAAAAAAAAAAAAAAAACTTCTCTTGCAAGAGATAGAGACCAGTACAGAAAAAGGAAAACCAATCAAAAATGCAGAAAGCATATGATTATGTGGTACAGTCCCAACTGATGCATCTATATATATACAACTCTTGCACTTACAGCACAAGAAACATAACAGAAGAGGGTATAGAAAGAGTGCAGGAGTCAGAGGAAAAGGAAGTATGTTGTGAGAAGGTATCCTCTAAAAATGACAGGGAAGATACTTGTATGAAGTCTCAAAACATGGCTGTCTGAACAAGACCCAAATCAGGACACCAACAACAGACATGTTAACATGGAATGGGAAGAATTCTACAGGGCCCCAACCTCAGACAAAAACTACAGTTAACTAAAGACACAACTTTAACCAGGAATGAGCCCACCAATTGACTATGCAATACCAAGTAGTTAGCCACGAAACCATGTACATACAAATAACTTTTTACAAAGATTGAAAGGTTGCATTTACATGTTTAGAATATATAATTACATATGTATCTAAAAATTTTAAGGAATTAAGTACAGTTATATATGTGGCCATTTTGAAAGAATGAAATACTCATTCTATGGTAATTGCTCTGACATAACTGATCATTTGTGAATATTAAAATTAAGTATGCTACTGGGCTGACTAAGTTTTAGGTCAACTTGACACAGACTAGAGTTATCTGAAAGGAGGGAACCTCAGTTGAGAGAATGTGTCTATAAGATCTGATTATAGGGCATTTTCTTAATTAGTGATTGATGGGAGAGGTCCCAGCCCATTGTAGGTGGTTCCATCCTTGGGCTGGTAGTCCTGGTTTCTGTAAGAAGGCAGGCCAAATGAGTCATAGTGAGGAAACAAACAGTACCCCTCTGTGGCCTCTGCTTCAGCTCCTGCCTCATCCTTCCTGCCCTAGCTGAGTTTCTCTCCTGACTCCCTTGATGATGAACAATGATGTGAAAGTGTAAGTCAAGTAAATAAGTAAATTCTTTTCTCTCTAAGTTGTTTTGGTCATGGTGTTTTTATCATATCAACAGTAATTCTAACTCATACAGCCATATACCTCTCAATTTGGTGAAAACTTAAAAAAAAAGAAAAGGAAACAGAAAGGAAAAACAAACAAACAACAAACAAAGAAACAAAAAGAAGAAAGAAATTAGCTTGTTGTTTGAAGGATATTTAGGTTGTGAATCCTACCAAGCAATGTCAGAAATTGCAACCTTGAAATCTCACCAACATGACTGTCTAAACATGACCTAAACAAAGTTGACACAAGTATACATGCTAAAGTAACTAAATTAAGCTCATGGGGCTCTTAAACAAAGAACTATAGGCAACCAAGGCATGCTGAGATTGAGAAAAATAATATTCCCCAGCGAAGAACACAACAATTAGTTATCCAATCCCCAAGGGTCAGTCCTGAAAACATACATACAGGAAATATATAGACTGGGCAGAGTGTATTTATGTATTTAGAAATATATGTGCATATAGCATATATATGCATATTTAGCAATAATTAATGAATTTAAGAAATTAAAAATTGAAAAGAGAATGGTATCTGGGAGGGATTGGAGGACAGTAAGGGAGGGAAAATGATGTAATTATACTATATTCTCATAAAATAAAAGAAAAACAGATGCGATAGCAATTTTTTATCTGTCACAGTATGAATACTCACTAGTGGGGACAGGATACTCTTGGAGCTATTTTTAAAGTCATGAAATTAATGTGACTTCTTAATTTTGCATTATCAAAAACTTTCAGGATCGATGAGAAAATGCATTGATTTAATTACAGGAAACTGGAACTTATAAAAATTATATTTGGTTCCTAAACTCAAGAAACCATTGGGTTTTAAACTTTACTACTTTTAATGTTATGGTGACACTATCCTCACTTTGGGATTAGCAGTATTTTTTTAGATCTATCCTGATTCATCCTCAACACGTCTGTTTGTTATCAGGTGATTGATTCCTCTACATGCCCCATTTGACTTGCAGCATGCCTTTTCAGAAATGTTCTTGTCTGCCTAAGGGCAAAGATCATTTTTCTTTTTTGCTTCCACCTCTATATTCTTCATAGCAGTTAACATAGAGTAGGAGATGAACAAGAAGTGAATGAGTCTCCCAATTTTTTTCTGAAACATACTCAGTTGTTTCTGTGGAAGGCTGAGTAGATCGGGCTCTCAGAGCATCCTGTTGAAAGCTAGTTATGAAATCACAAGAAAACTGTGTCTCTTGGGGTAATTTTATTAATAAAATTTGTAGATTAGAGAGAAGGCTCTCAAATGATGCATTTAGCTTTAGCTAACCTGGTCATATAGATATTGCAGCTTCAAGGGCTGAGCGAGATGGCTTGAGCCTTAAACTTTGTGTTTGGATGCGCCTGTTTGTTAAAGACAAGCCTGGTCTAGAGAAGGAGTTCCAGGCTACTCAGAACCATATAGTGAGACCGTATCTAAATCAAGCAAACAAACCAACAAACAATCCTCACAAGGAAAGGAAACCCAAATAAATTAAAGAAATGCAAAGATGGAAGTGGGGTTGGGGTGACTAATATGTGTAAAGCCTAATTTTATGATAAAATTTACTTCTAGAAAACAGCCTCTGGGCTTCAAAAATTATTTTATAAGGCAGAATTTGTTAAAAGATAAATTTTCCTAACACTGGTTGTGCAGAAGTGATATATATTTCTTGTAAAATTTTCTAGTGCATTAACTTTGTTCTTTACTGTTACTCTAAGGATGCTGAATTCCTGGGTGTTGATACCATAAACCTTCAATTGTATGAAGGCATATCAGTCAATAGATACTTAAAAACACTATAAATTATGTATTCGAGAATGAATGAGTACTGTGGAGAGGAACATAGACTAATGGGCATGCTTATGAATGTTATAAAGACCAACCATCCTTACCTGTAAAGGAGGGTTTACCCCCATGAGAAGAATAATCCTTATAAAACGTTATCATCTTGAATTGAGGGTGATTTAGAGAACTGATATATAAGGAAGGGAAGCCACGTGCCACAGTTACCAGGTTTTTCTTAAGAGATCTATTACACACTGTCAATCATAACTCAGTTTTAAAATATAAAGCAATTGAAATAYAGGAGTTTTAATGTGAATTTGTATTTCATTCACTACTTGATACATCCTTAAATACTTTTGCTATTAAGATTCTGGTAGAAACTACTCATTTATCTTTCAATGGTTAGACCCAAACTGAATAATTGTTTCCTAGAAGCATTATTTCTAGATTTTGTTTAACCAGAATGTAATGGCAAGATAAAATTATAAATAATGTGTGGTTTTGAGGAAAGAAATGCCATGGGGAAGTATCCAGTTCCTGTTCTATGGCATGTTTGTGTTTTCTCTGTATTTACTTCTGAGAGAAGCCAAATTATAAACTCTATGATGAAACATTAACAGCTCTGATCAGTTTCTTTATGTGGAAAAGTCTCACTAAGAACTCAAAAAGCATCTCTCTCATAACTGCTCCTTAGTCTGTAATATAAAGTCCAGAGGGAAGTAGGCATGGGGAAGACAAGATGTTATGTAAAATGGTATAGTATCCCTAAGTTGAAGTGCCAGTCTCTCCCATAATCAGCTTTAAATGACCATAGAAGAAGATCATTTTTAGGAAAATTAACTTTGGAACACTGGTGTATTCATATGAGTTATACACATTGATTTTATTCTATAGATGGTTGTTCAAGTTCCTTGTAACTTTATATATATATATGTATATGTGTATATATATATATATATATATATATATATATATATATATATTACATGATTGAAGACTAACAATATTGGGTAGGAATTACTTCACTGCTGACCAGAGGCCAAAGTCAGCATAGCCTGCTTTTGAAACTTGGTTCTTGGGATACAGGCATGCCTGTCCGATGATGTGTGGAGCACAGCTGCTGTTGGGTACAATGGTAGAGCTGACAGTGTCTTCACAGTCAGTCTGACCTTTAAACCATGTAACACTGACTCTTCAGAACTTTAAACTGTTTTCCTAGCTGTGGTATGCATGAATGAATTTATACATTGTTGGGGATACATAGAAGTGAAGTGGTTATTCTGCAAACATCCCCCACTCAATCAAAGAGAAGACAGGCTCATGATGCTAATTTATTTAATAATGACAAGAATAATTAGTCATTCATTTTGTCAATAGAATGGTTCTTGCTGCCTGACTCCTGCTGCCTGGTTCCTGCTTACTAGTTCCTAATCCTTGCTTTCTTGTTTACATTATAGGAAGAATTCAGCTGCCTCATGTAACTGATTATAGGGGGTTTTGCCGTTGATGTTAGCACATACATGAAAACTTGCAGAAACAAATGTTCTTACACAGTATGATACAGCATGTGAGTGACATACTCAGTTATAGTAATTATATATGTTCATCTAAGCCTTGAAGCCCTCTTCCCCCTTGGATTGCACTGCCTGCTTCATTTTGTTATAGCTTGTGTGCATATTTTATTTAAGTTTCTTAGTGTCTGTTTCTTCAGAATAGAGACTAAGTTGGGAGCATTTGTATTGCTAGGGAAATGTATGTTGACATAATTCAGAAAATGATTTCCAGAAGCTTGAGAGAGACTGTAAACTTTGTTTTTCTGCCATTTCTAGAAATATGTAAGTGGAAATTTATCTCAGCCTACTTTTTAAAAAACAGGACTATAGCCAATGTTTCATAATTTATCTCTTACAGTTTCCCATTCCAAATGGATGTGTGAGGCTCCTTGAATAGTTGGAGTATCAGAAATTCTTCTTCACACCTTTTTATTGATTGTTACTAATTTATCCATCTCTAGTCTTTATGACTCTAGCATATTTAAGGATTTGATTTGAAAACTGTACATCCTTGATACAGTTTTCAAATTATTACCAAAAATCTCAAGGTAAGTTATAAATATGTGTTCTAGGTTGCTTTATCAGGCAGAGAACATGAAACAAGTTCCTTTATTTGATTCTGTCATGTTCAAACTGAAAATCCTATAGCAGATTTGGGTAAAAATATATGACTCCTTAATTAGAATGCATGTCTCAGTTTTATCTATTTAAATGTCCATGAGAAGTATCATGATTTTAAAAATTACTTGTATTCCGTTATCTAAATAAAATAAAAACTACAATGTTTACAAGGTGTTAACAAACTTTAAACTAGTATCTTTTATTAAAAGAACAATCATATCTCTGTAGAATGTATAATCTATTTATGCACTAATTTCAATAAGTTTAATTTGTTTTAATTTTTTATAAACATGACACACATTCTGAATGAATACAGATACGCATTGACACAGGCATTAATATACACAGAGTTCAGTGATTTAGTAAACAGTCTCTTATCATTCTGAAACCCAGAATCATTTCCATCCTTTGATTGTAGATTTGGAAGTCATGAAGCAAAACACATTGGTCCCTCYTTGGATTGTCCAGATGACTATCCTGAATCAAAGACCAAATGTGTTAAAATTATCTGTTAAAAGTTGGATTTCCCAATGGAGAAGTGTTAGAGAAAGAACTGAAGGAGTTGAAGGGGTTTGCAATCCCATAGGAAGAAAAAAACACTATCAACCAACCAGACCCTCCCCCCATCTCCCCAGAGCTCCCAGGGACTAAACCACCAACCAAGGAGTAGACATGGCTCTGACTGCATATGTCAGAAGGGACAGTCTTATCAGGCATCAATGGGAGGAGAGATCCTTGGTCCTATGAAGCTTTGATAGATGCCCCAGTATAGGGGAATCAAGGTCAGGGAGGTGGGAGTGGGTGGGTGGAGGAACACCCTCATAGAAGCAGGGGGACAGGGCATAGGAGTGAGGGTCTCCAGGAGAGGGGGAAACTGGATAAGGGGATAACACCTGAAATGTAAATAAAATAAAATAAAGTTGGATTTCACTACCTTCCAGTAACAGCTGCCTTCAAGAGGGACTCAGGTCTGTGAGGCAAGCTTTCCCCATCGTCACTCATCTGCCAGGGAAGCTTCACCTTTGTATAACTGCAGAACTATTCCTAGGTAAAGCAACAAAAATCATATAAATCAGTAAAATTTCTTTAACTTTATAAGACCCCAAATATCCAATGACCTATACATAACAGAAGCCTAGGCTTCACAAAAACGAACAACCTGCAGTCTATACCTATACTGTTATCTGATGATATGATACTCCTTCCTCCACATCCATTATAGGTCATGTGAATGCATCTCTGAGACAAGATGGCCTTTGATGGAAATAGCAGGCCCCGTTCTTCCTAATTTGTCAGATTTCCAAATGTTTTGCTCGTCCTTGCTTCGACAACTTGTTCACCAGTCCTTGACCTTTCCAAGTTGTCACTCGCAATGAGCATGTGTTAACAGTTACACTAGGAAGCTGAATTTAGCAGGACATTAAAATGATCATAGACCAACTGGTATTTATTAAGTGTGGTTCATGACGGCTCACCATGAAATTCAGTTAACCTGATGCACCAYGTTGAGAGATTAAAAGATAAAATTGTACAGCCACCTTAGTAGGTGAGGAAAAGCTTGTTAAACCATCCAAGGTCTTATAATAAACTCWTAACATAACATAAATATAATCAAGACTATAAAGGAAAACCCTACCAATAACATCCTATCCAACATGGAAGCAACAGAATAGGCAAGAAGGGCCCTACCATTGCATCCTGGGTCACTAAGACAATAAAACTTTAGACTGCTTCAATGGATTCAGACAAAAGGTAACAAAAGAGAAGGCTCCAAAATAAAAGGAAACATGCCGGGACAACTGGTATCTCATGAGGGTTCCAAGAGCACAATATAGGAAGGATGATACCTTAAGGGGGAGCCCTTGGAAACTTTGCTACACACAAAACTTGAGGCTGTTTTCCACTGTACACAAATCAACTTGAATGAGATTAAATTGCTAAAGCTATAACTGTAAAACTCCAAGAAGAAAACAGAGAAGCATTATTTGGCACTGGTGGTAGCTCTGATTTCATAGATTAAAAAGCACAAACAATAGAATATGGTTTTCAAAAGGGGAGACTCCCTTGAACTGGAAAATCCCCATACAGAAAAGCCATGGGCAACATACTGAAAGGCAGCATACACAGTGGATGGATACGTTTGCAAAAAGACAACATCCCTGCCAGATGCTTTGGAAGTACTGACCAATTATTATTACTACCATCTTATGAACCATCAATCCATTTCTGCATATTTACACAAAGTAATTGCAAATAAAATATTGAAAAGACAAGAGTACTTCCATGTTCACTAAGCATTATTGATAACTATTTAAATATCCATCAAAGGTGAACATATTTTGAAATGTGATGTTTGTGTGATACACACCTGTTTGCACTTGCAAAGGCCAGAGAAGGACATTGTTTGTTTTGCTCTATCATTTTGTACCTTAATTCCTTGTGACAGAATGTCTCAGTGAACGTGAGTTAGGCTGCTGACCAGCATGTCCCAGATAGACCCACTGTCCCTTCTCCCTGTCGCAGTACTAGAGTTAAAGGCACATATGCTGTATACATTTTACGTGGTGCCTGGGGTTTTAATTCAGATATTCAGACTTGTACTGCAGGAACTCAAACCTGCTAAGCCATATCTCTAGGCTGGCTCTTCAGTATTTAAATAGGAAAATACCAATATGTGCAAGATCAGGGAAGACTCTTAACATTGTGATTAAAACACTAAACTAGCCAGGCACAGACACAAATAATATAAAACCCCTCTGATACAAAACATCTAAAATTTTCAAATTCACAAAAGAGTAAACTGSTTGTCAGATATTGAGAGGATAAGGCAATGTATACTTCCTAATCAGTAGACACAAGGTTTCTATCAAAATACATATGTCATATACTGCATATGTAAGTTCAAAATCTGGTAAGACTGTAGAACTTTTGTTATAAATTGTTTTCATAATAAATCCTTTAAAGTATAAGAAAAATGTTTTTTATGTCAAAACACAAAACTCATAGTCTTTGTTCTAGATGAACTTTTCACTCAAGTGTGATTTGTATACAAATGATAATAAACTATTCAATTTGGTTTATTTTTACCTAATGAGTGGTCTTACTTTTTTTTTAGAAATTTTTTTTATTTTCTATACTCTTTGTTTACTTTCCGAATGCTTTCCCYTTTCCCAGTTCCCCCCTCACCATATGTCCCCTAAGTCCCCTTTCCTCAGCCCTTTCCCCAATCACTCCTCYCCCATTTCTCTGTTCTGGTACTCCTCTATGATACTGGATCAAGTCTTTTCAGAACCTAGGCCCTTTCCTCCCTTCTTCTTGGGAATCATATGATTAGCTAATTGTGTTTTGAGTATTCAGAGCTTCTGGGGTAATTAATATCCAGCTTATCAGTGATTGGATTTCATGTGTATTCTTTTGTGATTGGGATAGCTCACTTAGGATGATATTTTCCAGTTC
>BDUI01011382.1:33621-44801 GCA_002335545.1 Apodemus speciosus
AAAAAAAAAAAGACTTTTTAAAAGTAAGATCTATGTCTCCCTTCATACTGAAAATCAGCAGAAAGCTTTGGCATAAAGTGCTCAGATGAACTAGCTGCCATCTTGGACGATATCTTTGGTAAAAAAGCCATCCAAATAAAAAACATAGGCATTGGACTTGGAGTTTTATGCAACAGGAGACATGTAAGTGATCAGTGAACACACTTAAAATGTCTTCTGTCATTAGTTATCAGGAGTATGAAAATAAAAATCATGACAAGATGCCAACACACATGATCTGGGTGGTAATTAGATCTTTATGTGTCAGAACTGAGTGTACCAAGGTTACAAGGTGACTGCAACTCTCATTAACTTTTGGTGGGAATATAGAATAAATTGTAATGTGATACATCTGACAAATTTGGTGGGGAAAGGCGCCACTGTGTGTGTGTGTGCATGTGTGTATATGTGTGTATGTATATGTATATGAGTGAGTGTGTGTGAGTGGGCATGCATACTTTACTATAAAGAGCTTAAAACTTCTCTGAAATGTGTGAGAATGCTTATAATTTGTAACACTGAAAAATAAAGTATTGTACTGATCATTAAACTTTAAAAATCCAGAGAAGATTTTTATCACTCAATGAGGAGACAGACACCCCATGCCTTGTTGCGGAATATCAAGATAAGAATTCTGCTCATATCAATCTAAAAATTAAATGTAAGTGTGATTAAAAATTCCAAGTGTATTTTTAATTCAACAGGTTTATATTTAATTTTTATGTGGAAGAATATTTGGGAGTAACTGAGTCAGTTTTGAAAAGAAGAGAAAACTTGTACAGCAGATTTCTTACACCGTAGCATAGTAATACACACAGGGTGATACAGCAGCCCCTGCTGGACCCATATTACTATGCTTTTTCCTACGCGTGCACGCGTGCGCGCGCGCACACACACACACACACACAGAGAGAGAGAGAGAGAGAGAGAGAGAGAGAGAGAGAGAGAGAGAGAGAGAGAAACTTAAAAGTTAGACATAGTAAGATATTAAAAATGATAACTGATAATGAAGCCTAACAATTTAACAACATAATAGAATAAACATTATATGAATGTGGTCTGTCCCTTAAAAGAATGAAGACATCCCATATTTTTTTATTTTTAATTAATTAATTAGTTAATTTTTTTACACTCCACATTTTATTTCCCCCCACTCCCCGTCCAGCATCTGACTGTTCCACATCCCATACCTCCTCCCCTCCCCCTGTCTCCACATGGATGTCTGCACCCCCACACCCCACCTGACCTCTAAACTCCGTGGGGCCTCCAGTCTCTTGAGGGTTAGGTGCATGATCTCTGAATGGACACAGACCCAGCAGTCCTCTGCTGTATGTGTGTTGGGGGCCTCATATCAGCTGCTGTATGCTGCCTGTTTGGTGGTMCAGTGTTTGAGAGATCTTACAAGTTCAAATTAATTGAGAAGCCGGTCCTCCTACAGGATTGCCGTACTCCTCAGCTTCTTTCAGCCTTCCCTAATTCAACAACAGGGGTCAGCTGCTTCTGTCCATTGGTTGGGTGCAAATATCTGCATCTGACTCTTTCAGCTGCTTGATGGGACTTCTGGAGTGCGGTCATGCTGGGTCCCTCCATAGCCTCAGTAATAGTGTCAGGCCTTGGCACCTCCTCTTGAGCTGGATTAGTTGAGTGTGTGTAACTGGACACATAAAGCACACATGTGTATCAGGGAGGGCTATTGTAATGGTATGTACTATGTAGGCAAGAACAGAGGGCTTTAGGGCAGGTCCATGTCCACACATGAGACAACACCTTTGGCAGATACAGACTCATAGATCTCCTAGGGAAGGTGTACGGTGGATAATGTCTGCCATGCAAGACATCTAACCGGGGAACAGAGACTAAATACTTCCCCTAATGTACAAAGAGACATGTCAGATGTGGAATTAACAAAGCAATAAATA
This sequence comes from Apodemus speciosus, assembly GCA_002335545.1. NCBI lineage: Eukaryota > Metazoa > Chordata > Mammalia > Rodentia > Muridae > Apodemus > Apodemus speciosus. The sequence continues at coordinate 35,580 of BDUI01011382.1, forward strand.
TCACACATTAAAAAGTAGGCTGTATTTGTGGCCAAAGGATTTCTTACCCAATGTCAAAGATCTAACAGGAACATCCAGTTCCTCCTGTGTCCTGGGCCCCCTCCCCCACCCCTCTCCCTGTCCCCAATAATCTGGGACTAAAGTTTCCTTCCATTAAAGCAGTTGATGAATTCAGTATTTAAGAGTCAGGTGTCCTTTTTGTAATGTTCATTTAGAGCAGTCTCTGATTTGGAATCAGGTGAGACGGAATGTGTATTTTTATGGATGTGTATTTATATAACTATAATATTTTAACATAGGACATCAACACACTAGGAAAACCATATTGCCTCCTACAGTCAATCCTCAGTATCCACAGGGAATTAGATCTATGATCCTTTGAATATCAAAACTTGTAGATGTTTAAGTCCCTCACACACACTGTCACATTATTTCCATATAACATATGCACACACTTCCATTTATATTAAACCCTCGTAATGCCAAACACAATGCAAATTCTATACAAAGAGCTGTCATATTACATTGCTTAAAGAATAATAGATAAGAAAATAGAAGAATAGATAAGAAAACAGTTTGCATAAGCACAAAAAAATCATGTATTTTTGATTTGCTGTTGGTTGAAATCATTGATAATAGAACCCATAGACTGAGAGGGTGGACTTAAAAGGCATGGCTGTCTAGCTCACGGTATGTGCAAAGGTGTTGTACAGGCTTCTGGTGGGAAAACTCATTGACACTTTGATCCACCTGCTCTCGTTTGTTCAGTACCAACCTGTCAGGGAAAATGCACCAACTTGTGCAACACTGGCATCACCGTTTAGGGGTAACTAACCACTCTTTGATTGGATTGGAGGCCTTCTCCACAGAAGATAATTCATCCCTGATACTCACGGCTGGGGAGACAAGAAACCATTGGGGCGAATTTACCAGTGTTATTCTGGTAGGATGACATGGCATCCAGGCTTCTAAATATTTATCATTATACCCTTAGATAGACAAGTGCTGCTCTTAGTTTGGACCACAAAAGGAAAATCCAAAGAAAGAACTACAAAAAGCTTCTCCTTATAGTTAACAGTTGTGAATGCAAAGACTCACGGCTGCTCGCGATAGTGATAGGTGACTGTTAGATATTCAGCCGTAAATGTGGTGGTTATTCCACCCCATCAAGAAACCCAGGGAGCACAAAGGAAGCAGGCAGCATGTAAAGAGCAAGAGCTGCGAAATGCTACCTATTGGGTGTGATGCAGCCATTGTGGTCAAGAATTCATAGCAACTGATGTTGAATGCACTGGGTGTGGACAAGACAGGTCCTGTTGCCAGGCAATCATGGGAAGGAGGTGGGACATCTGGGACCCTAGCTCTCTCAGGGGAACTATTGGTTATTGGCAAGTGTCATTGTATTTAGTTCTTTGAGTTCTCACTGGTAAGCCTACAAGACTTCAGTGGGTCATTCCACACTCATACTCATGCATGTGCATGGCTCTGGATAGACTCKGTGAGTCTCAAAAGGAATCAAAATACGGGGACTTGCAGAGAGAGGAGGGACTGACTGATGACTGATTGACTGACAAGATAGGAGACAGATGAGAGAAGATGGCAATAAGAATACTCGGGACGCATTATCCACATGATGAAACAGTCAGATAATAATAAACTTAATTTGGAAAATCCACTTCAACAACAAATGTCCAAATGTGAGCAACAGACCATTGGTGTTAAGATAATGTGCTGCTTGCTCTGTGGACTTTTATGTATTTAACAACACGTCTTCAGTAACCAGGTAGTGCCTTTGTCATTGGGGGCAATGTGTTTTCTCCAGTGCACCAGTGAAGTGGGACACTGCCTTCAGTGGGTGTTTAATAAGATTGCCCTGGAAAACAACAACTGACAACACTTGGGGCCTATGTCTGTACAAAAGATAACACGGGCTCAACTTCACTTGTGTGCTCCCTGCTCCCAAACATCATGCCAAACACTCAGTAACTGCTGCATTAGATTAGCTTATTGACCCTGAAATCAATTACTAGGATCTTCTAGGACCAAAAAAAGCAAACAAACTTTCTGGAAGTGTGTGTGTGTGTGTGTGTGTGTGTGTGTGTGTGTGTGTGTGCACATGCACGCACATGTGCACTTCTAATTTCCAAAATCTCTTCTCTCCCTCCCTCCCTCCCTCCTTCCCTCTCCCCCCACCAAGACCTTTCATTTTCCCTGAGACACTGTCCTCGTGAAACATCCACTCCGAGAATCCTGGTAGCTCTGTTTTCACAGGCACTCCATTCCAACTGTTTTACCATAACTAGAAGTAAAAGGGAATAGTTGATTCCTTTTAAAGCCTATCTTTAGTTAAATGAAGTCTTGACTTAAAAAAAGAATGCATGCAAGTGATCCCATCCAAAATATCGTCAATTTTGATGTAAAAGGTCCCACCAGTGTTATCAGATTTGAGATATAACAAGCAATTCCAAGACCAATGATCACATAGTTGCCATTGGTATGGGTTAGGCCCCAGTCAAAGGCTAAGCTCCATTAGCTCTATCGTATAGCACTGCATGCAAGTAATGCTTTCAAATAAAGGCTTTATTTTGCTTGAAGTGGTTCTCTTTGGAATCTGCATCTGGGAAGAGGACTCAGATGCTTTCTATGTGGACAGAGGTGCCAAGAATTTGAGAAAAGAAAACTAGATCTGAGAGCCTGAGCATCCATCTAGAATAAAGAAGTCTCTAGTTGTTTGGACTTTTTTTTTTTTTGCTTGATTTTTTTTATTTGCTTGTTGGTTAGGCTTTGAGGCCTCAGAACAGCTGTGGCCCCTTCTTCATCTTTTCTCTCCACTCCCCAGTTCTTGCTCTCTCTTGTATAGTTCTTCAATGAGGTAACTGTGACAGTTCTGTCTGCACAGCAATCTATAGCCTGTTGGTTTTAACGAGTAATAGAATGATTCTTTTCCTTTGCATCAGCGAACACAGATCTAATTAAAGTGTGTAAGCTCACTTAGGCATATGCACACACATGCACACACTCACCCTGACATATGCACACACATGTGCATACACACATGCTCATCATTTCCCTGGCAAATGCACTCATTTGCATATGCTCACCCTGGCATACGCACACACATGCATGTGCTCACCCYGACGTTCACACACTTGTGCATACACACATAAACATGCTCGTCCCGGCATGTGCACACACATGCACAGGGGATGTTAAAACCCAATACAAACAGTGCAAAAATTCACTAGTATTAAATTACAAACAGAAGAGWTTCTATAGGATCAGGTTGAATGTTTCTTTCCAAAATCTTCAAAATCACCAGCATACCTAAATTCAAAACCTTCTGGGTATTGTCACTGTGGGATATYTCAAGGCAGCCTTGGTGGCATCTGCCTGTAGTCCCAGATACCAGGCARTCTGAGTCAAATGGATCAGATTCATAGACCCAAGTTACAGAGACAATTCAACACCATCCTAGACAAGTTTTAGCCCTTTTCCCCAAACTAAAGGTAAGGATTTTCTAGGGATATAGTTCTGCAATAAAACATGTATCTAGCAGGTGAAGGCCTGAGTTCGGTCTCCAGTATTACAAAACTGAAAACTGCAAACTGCAAATCTCTTTCATATCTAAAATTATTTATTATTTAATACATTATTTAAATTACGTTTGAGCTAATGTATATAAGGTATGTATAAAATATAAATGAAGTTATGTCTATATTTAAGTCCTATCATCAAGATACCTAATTATGTATGTGCAAATATTTCAAAACTCAGAAGACATCCAATATTGAAATTTTTTTGTGCCCAGGCACTTTGAATAGGGAATACTCAACTGATAACATAAGTAGATAAATTAAATAGATAATTCATCAATATCCCGAAGACTTTTTAGTGAGTGTTCTTAGCTAGGGAAGACTTTTCACTGACTAGCCAGCTATACAACTTGAGTTGCATAGTTGAGMCAATTTGAAGGAGAATTGTGTTTCATTRAAATAGATCACACTTGCTGTGTGGGCAACGTTAGATATTAGAGTTGGTGTAAGGGCTGGCTACTGAGCATGGTGATGGTGATGGTGACCAGAGAAGGAAGAAGGGATTGCAAGCAGAGTGTCCAGAAGAGCAATGTGCTGATTCCCCAGGTTGGGAGCTTGTGTGGGCAAATGAAGGACCAAGGTAGGGTTGGCAACCATCTTCTTGGTCCTGGTGARTGGGGATGCAGATGGGATATGGACGGGAGCCCAGAGGACGAAAGTGGGCAAGTCACTTTAGATATGGCATCACATCCAAATATGGATGTTTGCAGAGTGCTTGTGGCTGGCTTCTTTCCTGAACCCAATTGATTGAGCCATTAGAATTACGGAGGAAGAAAATGCTGCTGGGGTCTGTCTCTGAGGCATGGTGGATGATAATTTTCATTGGATTCTTATTCAACTCATGATTTAATGAGATGCAATCATGAAATCCCTCTCTTAGTATAATCAAATTCCTTGAATCATTTTTTTTCCACAGTGAACACAAATTGAAAACAACTGATTTGCAGGAAGTGTGGGGTGGTACATTTCCCCATGTCTGTGCCTGAAAGTTTTAATTCTATACAGCCTAAGGCTAGTTTCTAGAAGCTATTAAGCAACTATGGCTGCCTAAAGAAGCTCACTAATCTAACAAAATTTCCCCAATGCCCTATCAGACCCATCTTAATAATATAAATCAGTCTTGCATTAAATGTCTAACTGAGCAAATTTTAGTCAGTCATAAAAACCCATCTGTAGATTTACTTAGAATATTTTATACTCTAGATAAAGTGAAAAATCGACAAGCACAAAAATACTATCAGCATTTCAAGACCTTGCCTAGAACATATTGGACACGGTTAAATGGCCTTTCCTGCATGCATGTGTGAGAAGATAAACTACTCTGTGGRAGCAGAACAGCACTACAAACCTGCAACTGGAAAGGGTGGAAAGACTCGACAACCACTGCTGATAAACTCCCTACATACAATCAGATTCCTCAGAGTCAGAATGGCAAAAGCCTCACCCTCGGAGGAAGAGGCTGCAGCTGAATCGCGCCACGCCTTCRAGCTGTATCTAAACACGGCCCCAGAATCYGCCACTGCAGCTGATAGTACTATTTATAAGAGCTGTTCTACTACTCCATCTATCTGTTTTCCCTGACAGAGAGCTGTACTTGCAGTGTGCAGATAGGAAATGTCTTGAGTCAAACATGAACTGGAAGAACTTGACCAGCCCTCAGGAACGTGGCACATCTGCCCTGGCATTATGCATGCCCTCATCCTTAAAGCGGCTCGCACGGATCTGCAAAGGAGCTATTAGGTACAGGAACAGTGARGAAATGCAGTGTGACTTCTGGGAACACACRCCCAAGTATAAGAATTTTGTCTTCTCAACATGAGAGATAAATGTGAAATAAAGACAGCATCTAACTCTTAGAACTRCAGACTGCAGCRATAGAGATAAGGTGTTGAGGAGATCATGGCATGGATCCTGTGAGGCCAAGAAATCTCTGGAAGCTCTGATTTCATACTATCTAATCCATTGTTTAGCAAAATGGTCAGTTTCTCCTTGAAAAGTTGGCATGTGATCCAATTACCCAGCAACAGGAGGATTTGGGCATTCAGAGTGACATGCAGAAAAGAGTGCTCTATGCTAGATATCGGTGCAGAGGCTCTGARGTGACAAAGCAGAGATGTGACTGCTGCAGGCAAGTGGCTAAGCCATGGGGAATCCAGGGTCAATGAGATGAGGAGACATCTTAGGTGATCTGATAGGAAAACCAGTTATTAGAAGGTGCTTAGGCTACAGTATTGGTGGGTAGACAGAAGTAGACAGAAAGCTCAAACAATATTTCCATATATTGAGAATGGTTCCCAAAGATCCATGGTTGCACATTTGACCATCMCCTTTGGAAGATGGTAAACTTTTAAGAGAAAGAACCTTGACTAGGAAAGAAGGCAGATGCTGGGAGTGTGCTCTTGAAGGAAATAGAAAGATCCTGGTCTCTCCTCTCTCCCTACACCCCTTCTCCTTCTTCCTTCTCCTCATCTTCCTTCTCCTCTTTTTCTCTCCCTACCCCTCTCATCATCTTCTATTTTCCCTTCTCCTTTCCTTCTTCTTGGCCACTGTGATGACAAGGTCCTATTTCAGACATCCTGTGCCATATCATCCTAGAACAAAAGCAACTGAGACAAGCAACCATAGGAGAAAAATAGTCCAAAACCATGAGCAAAATTTGCTCATTCCGGGAATGTGACAGTGGTGGAACATCGACAAAGATGACCAACCACGATAGTCTCACCTTTAATATATATGTTAGTATATATTGATTTATATGTATAGATACATGAAAATGTTTAGAAAATACTAGTGAGAACAGTTAAGTGATCAAGAAAATCAATAAAATAGAATGGATTTTAAATACAAGAGTAAGAGTTACACAGATGTGAACTTTCTCAAAGATAACTTTTTGTGCCATACTAATGTTTGTTTCTGTGGGAGTGAGACAGAGCACAAAGATGATATAATAACCTGAGGAGAGAGGTCGGTGGTGCAGGCACTGTGACAACATTGGTCCTACCTGACAGCTGCTCAAACAGAGCATTGCGCTACCTTCAGAGCAATTGTGGTGCCTATTAAGTTCCCGATGGGCAGTGTGGCCCTGCCAGACTAAGAATGATTTAAATCCTTACAGGTCAGAGTGGAGTGGAAGGAGAATTCCTCATATTCTGCAAAATGGTGTACCATTTAAAACTAAGATCTGAATTGTTTCTTGAGTTCTTCATTAAATGCTTCAGTTGACTGGAGGTCATTTCACCGTAGAAAGTAAATCTGTGCATAGGGGATCTATTATGGTTGAAACGGAGCTACTGTGATTGACCTCAAGATAACAGTGTTTGAACTGGGATGGTGTCAAAGAGGCAGACAAGGCTAACCCAATTCAGCATGATCCAGCATGCCCACTAGCATCATCACAGCAAGGGTGAAAAATTATAGTGGCAGACATTATATGCAAAACCCAAAGCAACTATTGTCTGTCAAATACTTGCTATGCTGGGTCCATTCCTAAGCATTTTTGATTCATTGTTTATTTTAATTTACACAAGAAGCCTGTAAGGCAGACAGCTATTATTATTCCATACTCTTCAAATGAAAAGAACTCAGAAAAGTTAAGTAATGCGTCCAAGAATTGGTCACTCAAAGATAAAACCACCATTTGATATAAATGCCTGAATTTTAAGGCAGAGCGGTTCTGAGCCCTGCTCAGTCCTCCACAACAAGCAACAGCGCGCAGAGCTTCAGTCCTGTAAAAAAATGGATGTAGAAGAGTGCAGAAGGGGGTAATTTACGTAGGAAAAAAAAAAACTCTAGACATGAAGAAAATACATGGAACGGCAAAAGAAATAAAGGAAAATAAATGCCCTAGCTAGTTCCCCACCCCCAGCCCACAGCTGGCTGGAGAGAACCTTGAAGCCAGTGTGGGTGTGTGGAACTTCAGGCCTCTGAGCTGCTGGTTTCAAGCTCTAGGTGTTTCTTTTCTTAACCAACCTCTTAAACCCTGTGGATGCACTGATTTGCTAASGAAGAAATGCACATGCTTCACCCATCTACAGCTTCCTGTGGGTCTCTCTTCCAGGAAGCAAAAACCCCCACACAAGTATGATATTTAATGTCTGCCTCAGTTTCTTCAGAGTGTGCAGAAAGCTGTACTCAGTCATCACACCCACAGCAGTGCCCTGGAACGCACCCTGTATTTTGCCCTTTAGGCTCCTGCAAAGTTCCTGTGATTCGGACCAACACTTCTCCTGGGTGGTGATGTTTCTCCTCACTCAACAGGAGGAGCCTTTCCAGCTTAAGAAAACACCAGAAGAGCAAAGTAAACACCAGAMGAGCAAGACCACTTAGAGACAGGGGAGTAGTTGCAAAGCTTGCTTTGGCCAAGTGGTGAGAAAGGCCGCATGGATAKCGAGACCTGCAAACTCACCAAGGCTAAAAAGCACTGGCTCAATCTACCAGATGTCTCTCTCTGCCCGAGGCATGGAGAGACCCAGAAACGCCCTTCCCTGCCATTCGTTTTAGTCTTTCAACTAGTTTCAAAGGACACTCYATCGTTTGCCTTTCCCACAAGGGTTTCATCCTTATGTGAGCGATTCWTTGTCAAATCATTGTTGAGTTACTGATTTGAAATTTCAGAAGTAGCAGGGGAACAAGGGCTGGCTTGTGTTAGTGTCTAAGGATGGACCCCATGATACACCACTGTAGCCCATAGCCACATGACACGCCTCTCCTTCCAGTAATCAATGCCTGTCCCTCAAAAGAAGGATGGGCTCAGGAGTTATGTATAAATAGTGCTGAATCTAACTTTCGTAAGACAGTTGTTTTCGAGCCGCATGCAGGTGTTTCTGATAATGCTTATTTGGTACGAAAACGACTGTGATCACCAAATAACGTCTTCCCGCCAAGACTTGGGATTCTGCGTGTGAGAGGTTCACAGCTGACAGCAGCACTAATTAACCCGCAGCATTGGGAGGGCTTGGAACATGATGAGCAGAGGGTCATAGAGATCTCAAGAAAACCTTGATTATCATGAAATGTTAACAGCTGATTACACATCGCAACAGGAAAGATCAATATGACACTGGAGAGTTTCRCTCCCTAACTGTCTAACACAGGGGCMAAAGGCTCAGTGGAGGGGAGAGATGGCACCSAAGCGTGACACCTGGAGGAGACCCAAAGCTACCAAAGCCGTGTGCTGCGTGGACTTATTAGGGGTGTGGTCAAGTCACCTGCCATCKCAGAATCACCCACTCCTTCTATAGAAGCATCTGCTAGTCCAGTTTCGAGTGTGTAGCCACCAGTTTCATTGTGTTACACACAAGGCATCCATCAGTGCTTTCTAAGCCAAAGGACTTGGTGAACAATGTGGCTTTCTTTCTCATAGACGTCTGCAATTTTTATAAAGCCAAAGTAAGCGGTTTAGAACTGACCCACAGAAAGGTGTACTTTATGTCACCTGACAGAACTGAGACCAAAGCAATCGCAGCGGGTTAGTTCCCAGTAAAGTGTCTTAACCATGTGACTGAGATCAGTCTGCCTGTCTCTTTGTAATGTGTGGGTGTACTGGCTGGTTTTGCATGCCAACTTGATACAAGCTGGAGTTATCACAGAGAAAAGAGCCTTCCTTGAGGAAATGCCTCCATGAGATCCA
>BDUI01011382.1:46363-56503 GCA_002335545.1 Apodemus speciosus
TGTCTTCTGACCACCACACTATTGCTGTGGCGTGGCACTCACAGGTACAAATGCACAAACATCATGCACACATATACACACACAGATACACACACACACACACACACACACACACACACACACACACACACAAAACCCACCAAGGCATTAACATAGCTTGCTTTGCCTTCTCCTTGGATTGCCTTTGAAAATGGAAGCTTGTGATTCTGCCAGTCTGGTRATTAGGGACTCTCCCTGTTTCTGTGTCTAAGAAAGATCAGGGAGAGTTAGGTTTAAATCAGCACTTAGAGGCTCTGGTTGATAGCCATGTTGCAGCATTATTGATAATTTGGAGTTTGATCTACCGAATTACTCTGACAATTTTGCTGCCTACATCTGTGTTAATATTTAATGTGCATCTTAGGAGAAAGCATCTGGGTTTTTGTTGTCTTAAGTTTAGGGTCTTCATGCCTTTGCCTTCTAATCCCTGCAATACAGGTGGGTACCACGGCTGAATTCATAAGAATTCTTTTTTAAAAGTTCTTATATTTAAATATTTGCTGTCATCACGTAAATATTATTATAATTTGTTTTTAGATTTAGAGAGGGGGACCTATTTAGATCCTTAGGGRAAAAARGCCAGTCCTAGAATTTYGTGRCTTTATGGTGTTTGCACATATAAATACGATTTGGCCTAAAAAGTAGAGGACTGTCCTCTTGTTGAMAAAATATACAGAAATGAAAAGAATGACACAAGAATATTGCCAAGACACACAAGAACTGTAACCAACCATCCAGTGGTCACCAGCAAACTGSGTTTACCAGAAAGGGAGGCTGGATTAAGGCGGGTTGGGGGGGGGGGCGCGGAGTGGAGCCAAAAGTTCTGATCAAGACTCAAAGTTTAATTTTTCAGTTCTGTGTTTATATAGGTAAAAACCCATCCTTAGTTTCAGCTGGATTCTTGTTTCAAAACAAGCTTCAGCAGGCATTCTTGTTTTTGAAGGAATACTGTGGTTGTGGTAAACAGGAGACTCCACAGGTGGGCTAGACAACTATGGCAAAACAAGATCTGATTAGCCTGTCCAAGGCTAGTGGAAGGGTACAAAAACCAAGAAAATATCTTTGATGAATATTGACAGTGATGTAAATTCCCTGGATTTTAGAGAAATTTCATTTTTCATTAACAGGTAAAACCTAGGGAAATTTATATGCTTAGAAATAAGTACTCCTGTAATGGTATAGGGCAACTCCAAATCACCTGGGAAATTTAAAGTTTTTAATAGCTACCATATCTCCTTGTGATGTTAATTAGATGATGGATAAATAGATGATTGATAGACCATAGATAAACAGATGATAGATAAATAAGATAGATGATAGATAAGTAGCTGTTAGATAAATAGAAGATAGATAGATAATAGATAAACAGATAAATAGATGATAGATAGACAATAGACAGATGACAGATGATAGATGATAGATAGAAGATAGATGATTGATAGATAATTAGACAGATGATAGATTAAACAGATAGACCATAGATAGATAGACATGATAGATAGATATGATAGATACTGACAAGCTGATAGCAGAAACTGACTATAGATACAGATTGAGAGCTACAAATACCTGAAATGTTTATGAATGTTTGTATATACATACATATTTTTTCAAAAGCTTATGAAATCCCTCCATGAAAAATGGACAGGGGATATTTTGCATCAGACTTAATTATCTTTATGAGTCATCCACAGCTTTATCTTAATTGTGCTCTGTCTAGTGTTTTCCATGTATCCCAGTCAATAATCCTTCCTATCTTAGGTCAGAAAGCTCTCTAAACAGATGAAAACAATATCTTTAATGTTACACTATTAATTCTGGATCTCATTTTTTTTTCATCAAAAAGTTGAGTCTAGCTACTCCAAGCAATTATGAGTCTACAGTTTTACCAAGGTTTGGAGCTACAGAGGTAGAGATAAGGGAAGAGATGAGCCTAATTCATCATAATGCCCATCTTTCTCTTGGATAAAAATAATTTGTCTTGATGCTCTGGAGTTGGGGGGGGACATGGGAGAGATGCAGACAGAACATTCCTCCTTTTGACTCTTTCCCATGGGATCCCAGAATGAAAGTTAGGCGACGGGACAAATATTTCCAAGCATTGGCAACCAATTATAGAAAATTATGAAATATTTATTGCATTTTTTATGGTGCTGTTTTGCATGGCGCAGAGGTAACCACAAAGTAGACCCAACCCAAAGAAAGGAACATAAAATATTTAACTTTTTAGGAAAACAACTAACTCTAAATGTTAAAGGAAATTCTTAAAGAAAACCTTCTCAGAGGCTGGCCGTGGACTGTCATTGTCTCCGGCTGATTGTCAGTTCCTTTGTCAGCCCAGCTTGTTAAACATCTGCACTGTACATAGCTTTCAGGGTTCTACTGGGCTGAGAAGCAAAGGTCCTTCAAGTTTCTTCCTTCATATTCTTTTGCTGAGGGCAGGGGGCATGGAGCTGGGCTCTTACTATGAAACTTAGATTGGTTCCAAACTGSTGAACCTCCTGCCTCAGCTTCCCAAGTACTAGTATTCTACATGTGCACCACAACACCCATCTGCAAACATTTTAGTCTTTAAATGACTCTGTGAATGCCACCAATAATCTCCTATAGACTGGAGCTGTGCTCACCATCAGTGCCACCCAGAGGGTTGTGCTCATTATTCTCAGGCCCTTGAGTGCTCAGAACTGTTACAAATAATGGGGATTTTGTCTCTCTAAGATCTTTCATGGGTACATAGAAACGAGAAGAAAATAGTTGTGGCTAGTGCACAAGACAGCACCTCATGTTTCCAAGACAGAACCTCAGGTTTCCAAGATAGAACCTCAGGTTTCCAAGATAGAGCCTCATGTTTGCTATGAAGAAGAACCTGGCAGAACACGTCTGTCCCCCCATCCCCCAACAACCACATGCCCTCTGGGCTAGCAAGCTTGCAATGCTGGAGCCCAGAGGTACCCTGATGTTGCTCTGCCCTTGGTCTTCTTTATACTATGAGTGTTTCTATTGAGAGAGAAGACACACGGGTCCACACCATCAAGGAGTGAAACTTCTGAATCAGCAGATTGGAATAAAACTGGAAACAGGGTGAGGGGAAGATTGCCAAGGGGGCGTGGCCAAGAGAGGAAGAAAGGAAAACAGTTCCTCTTGGTGTTAAAGTCCGCAGTGGGGGTGTGACCAAGATGGAGCTTGCTACCTTCTGTTGAGAACAAAAAAATAAACAAACCACACAGAGGTTCAGTAATAACAAGAAAAAGTAAGARACCAGGAGCTGGGGAAATAACTCAGTCAGGAAAGCACCTTGCTGTACAAGCAGGAGGACCTGAGCTCTACCGTAGCAACTGCGTGCAAAACCAACAATAAGAACAGTGACGGCCGCGGGAGGGGGGTCGCACACCTGTAACCCAAGAGCTGATGGGTAGAGATAAAGAGAATCCAGTGGCCTGCTAGCCAGCCACATTAGCTCAATTGGTAAGCCCTACCTCGCAGTAAGAAGCCCTTCCAAACAACCATGGTGAATGACACCCCTCAGATTCTGACTGAGACTGAGAAAAAAAATCACTCTGCTTGTTTCTTCTCCGAACGAGTCACCATCATGACCATCACAGCCTAGGAGAACTGCTTTTGGAAGACCAAAACGGACGGTTTTTTCGTGCACCACATCAGGCAATTGCCAACTAAACCAGCTCCTCTACAAGCTGTTCTGGGCCTTCAGAGGCTTCTCAGTGGAAGAAGACTTACACTCAGGACAGAGAAGCCACTTAGTTCCCTGGGGTTCCCAACATCTCATGCCAAGGTATGAAAGAGCAGGACCCAGGCAGTGCTATCAAGGCCGACTTCCAGCGCCTGGTGCCCAAATCTGGTCAGCTTGTAACTCCAGAAGCCTGGGCTGCCCAAAGCACACTGGCAGAGGTCCGTTTGCCAGAAAGACTCAGTTTTGCAAATCTTTCAGTAAATGGCATCCCTGTCACTTTTCACCTCTATCTTACCCCTTACAGCCTCAGACGCGTTATTGTTTATGATTAAATCTTCATGAAGGCCTTATTGCCAGGTGTATGCACAGTAAGGATTGTCTTTGACAGGGCGTAAGCAGAAATCCGTTACAGCCATCCAGGCTTCTCCTCAGACAAGGCCGACAGAACCTGGATTAAGAGCTCTCTGGATAGGTGATCCGAGACTGCAAGGACGGCAGAGGCAGGAGGATCAAAATTCAAGACCAGTCTGAGTTCTATAGTTAGACTGCATTCCTGAAAACCAAAACGCACTCCAACAAGCAAAAAGCGAACCCTTTCCCCATTATGCCTTTAAAATAGCTTTCTCTCCTCCCCTTCTGTCTCCTTCCCTCCTGCTGTCTCCCACTGTCTCCCTTTCTTCTCCTTTCCTGTCACCTGCCCTCCCTTGCTTGCTCCTCCTCCTCCTTTTCTCTTTACAGCCCAGGGCCCTATCTAAAATAAAAATGTCATTATTTAAGTTATTTAGTTATAAAGATGGAATGTGACTTTTTTCAATTAACGAGGAGGACGGTGCCTGATTAGCTTCCTCCCAGTGTTCTCCTCTGGAGAACAGGGTCCTCGGGACCCCTGCAGTATCCGTATGTATAAACATACGTGCAGAGGGTCACACCTGAACGCGTAAACACACTTGAACAGCTCTGTGCACTCCAGGCAGTGGGAGTCACCAAACATGCTGAGCTACTGAAGGCTCCAGGAAACCCAACGCTTGAGATCATCTGGAAAATACCACACACACAAGGGGTCACCCACAAGGGGTCACCCCGACCAGGATTTAGAAATGCAAAAGTAGAATGACTTTGTTTCATGATGCTGTCCCCACTCATCATTCTATGCATTTTTCTATCAGCTTGGAGAAGATGACATCGTTCCCTGGCCATAGAGGGTGAGAGCAGGGCATACAGTGGGGGCCGTGCCTGAGAGCTTGGCCGTAAAGCCAGCGGGAAGGGGTCTCTGTGTGATGGTTCCCCGACGTCCAAGGACCCCGAGCTCTGGGAGACTGGCTGTAACACTTGATTTGAATACCATCTCTCTCCTCAGAGAATTTACCTTAAGCAGCCCCGAGCTTGGCAAAAGACTAGCCAAACAGCTCTTCTCTTGCACTGGGGCTCGGCATGTTGACTGTAGTTCTGGCCCTTAGGGACTAGCCTACTCAAAGAAACGGGGTCCCCCTCCCTGTGCTTAAGGGCTCCGGCTCCAGCTCATGAAGCAGTTAATTTAGCATTTAAAAAGGCTGCATAAAACATATTAGGAAGCTCGGTTCCCTGGCGAAGCTCATAAAGATACTTTGTAGCTTTTCCCCATYGTCTGCAGCAGCCCTGGATTTCGGGGGCTCTTTCATATTTCATTCTGCACTTCAAAGAGTAGGTGGCTAGTACTAAAAGGTGAACCCTATATTTGTCCATTAGGGCCGTGTTTTAGAATAATCTCCAGAGTTATTTGCAGGGAAGTAACTTAAGATCTTGTTTTCATTTCACAGGAGTATGTGGACTCTGCCCTAGATAAAGCGCCGGCTACAATGATGTAAAGCTGAATTTCATCCTGGAGACCAGCTACCGGCAGAAGACCAGACTCGCTAGCATAATGGGCTTCCCTAGGGGCATTCAGCCGAAATCGCATTATGCGTAGTTCCCATATCACCAACCTCTGGATGCCACCATTATCTGATGCACAAGCAGTTTTATGTCTCCAGCTTCCTCCCACCAGCTTCACTTCAGAATCTCAGTTTCTCCCATGTTCCTTCTATTGGGTTGGGAAGGTATTGTCATTTGTTTATCCCAGCTGTGGTGAGTAACAGATCCTGGGCAAACACTGGACTAAGCTTGCTACGTTGGCTTGCCAGCTCGGATTCTGGCTCCCAGTTTGGGCATCTTGCTCATAAGGACCATGAATTGGACCCTGGTGCAGGCCTGACAATCTTCAAGGCTTGATACTGACAGTTTATCCTGGATATGCTAAAGAAGGGGTGTTGTATGAAGGCAGAAGGCAGAGGAGAGAGAGAATTAACAGCTATATAAAACACGATCACCCTATCTTCCATTTTGCTAATTCATCATTTAATAAAACACTAATGAGCCGGGCAGTGGTGGCGTACGCCTTTAATCCCAGCACTTGGGAGGCAGAGGCAGGAGGATCTCTGTGAGTCGAAGGCCATTCTGCTCTATCTAGTGAGTTCTGGGACAGCCAGAGAAACACAAGACATTGTTTCAGGAGGCAAACAAACAAATAAAAACTGTAATGGATAGACATGCCTCGCTGACCAATCATGGCAGCCATTTTGGAAGTCTTGTGTCTTAGTCCATACTCTACCAGTTGAACAACTAAAAGACTGTACAAAATTCTCAAAGAATTAATAGCGGGTTTTTTTTGGGGGTGGGGGGAGACTCAAATAAAAGTAAGGATTGCGAGCCCAATGCGGGATTAAATGCATCTAGGATACAATCTGTGTTTTAGAATCTTAGGTCTAACAACTACATCTTATACCCTAAAGTGGAAGAAGAGCATTGAGAAGAAGAACGTGAAGAAAGCAGATGGAAAAGTTCCTGATGAAATGCGAGGGCTTGGTGAGAGGAAAGGGAGGCATAGAAAGATCACTTCTGTCTGAGAAGATCCCGGGAGGAAGAAGAAGAGGGAGCCAAGTCATTGAACAAGAGGCTCTGAGGTGATGGAGAGGCCAGGGAAGATAACGGAGGAGCACTGCCTCCATCCGCTGAGAGCATGTTCTCTTCAAAGGCAAGAGGGGTGCTCTGAGGAAACACCTTGGTTTTAAGATCTGTAAGAATAGTAGGAGAAGACATCAACCATCCCTCGCCTTTCTAGAAAGGAAGACAGAACACCTTTTTTAAAACCCTTTTTTTAAAGATTTTTTTATTTAGTATATGTAAGTACACTGTAGCTGTCTTCAGAYACCCCAGAAGAGGGCATCAGATCTTACTACCAATGGTCGTGAGCCATCATGTGGCGGCTGGGATTTGAACTCAGGACCTTCAGAAGAACAGTCAGTGCTCTTAACTGCTGAGCCATCTCTCCAGCCCATAAAACCCTTAACGGAAAGAGTTTATTGGATTATTCCTTCCTTATATTATTCTCAAATAAGCCCATCAAGGTTTTAATGACTGTAGCTGAAAATCACTATCCAAGGAAAGATATGTTGTTACTGGCTAAACCTTCTTTAATCTGATGTGTGACAGATGATGGGGAAATGAACCAGAATCTCGCCACCTTCAAACAAAGCTGAGGAGACACCCATGAGACAACTAAATTAACACCCCAAAGCCAAGGACCCTTGCTCGCTCGCTCGCTTGCTCACTCGCTCGATGGGCTTGCGGCTATCCAGTCCTGCAGCTCTGGGCAGAGAGATGTGCCTTTTGGCTTAATCATGTCCTTTGGCTCAAGAAATCTCACATTGTCTGTTGTAATCCTGGCCCATCACCAATTACTAATGGAGAGTTTGTGGCCATGAGCCCATCGTCAGCCTGATGTGACTCTTCATGTTTTTATGAGTTTGGCTTGTCAACAAAYGAAGGGATATGCTAGCCCTTCATTTGTGAGCCTGACCAAATGAGCTATTTCTGCAACAGCAAATTACTTGGGAGGCGCACACTCAGTTGGMTTAGGTCTTTAAATCACAGGTTTGTAAAAATGTTCTTTGTCCCTCAACTCTTCCATTTGCTGTGTCCTTTTCTCACAAGAAAACTGTCTTCTCTACTTAAAAAATACTTTACCCTTTTTCTAGTTCACTATGTAACTCTTGGCTAACAAAACAAAAACATCAGCCTTTGACAGTCATGTTTACAGATATTACACAAATGTAGATTTCCCCAAACATGAAAGGACGGAAAACATAGCACCGTTCTCCTAAATCTGCTGCCTGATTTGAATTGCACTTACTCTGGATAATTTCTATTGCTGATGACATATTTATTTTTATCCACTGYACTGTGATTTTCAGTTATTAAAGAAGAGAGACTTCATGTTTAAATACATGCAGAAATCTTGCCTAACAGTATCTCAGCATTTAGTGCATAATTTGAATATATATATGTATATGTTTGTGAGATCTGCTTAGAAAATATATCTTCTCTTGAGAGCTCTAATATTTTGAAACTGAATATATACTATGTTTGCACACATAACTTAGTAGGGTTGCAATATTTAGCAAATAAAAGGATAAGGCACCTAGATTTGAATTTCAGATAAACAGCTAATGTATTTTAACATCAGTATGTCTGTAAAATTGCATAGGGTACACATAAATGTGTATATGTGTCTCTGTGTGTTTGTGTGTTTGTGTCTATATGTGTATGTCTATGTGTGTTTTTGAGTGTATGTGTGTGTCTGTGTATCTCTGTGTGCTTGTCTCTGTCTGTGTCTGTGTATCTGTATGTGTGTGTGTTTGTGTGTGTGTGTCTGTGCCTTTCTGCGTGTGTCCATGTGCATGTCTGTATGTGTATCTCTGTGTGCTTGTCTCTGTCTGTGTCTGTGTCTGTGTGTCTGTATGTGTGTGTGTTTGTGTGTGTGTCTGTCTGTGCCTTTCTGCGTGTGTCCATGTGTATGTCTGTATGTGTATCTCTGTGTGCTTGTCTCTGTCTGTGTCTGTGTGTCTGTATGTGTGTGTGTCTGTCTGTGCCTTTCTGCGTGTGTCCATGTGTATGTCTGTATGTGTATGTCTGTCTGTGTGTTTCTGTTTGTGTCTTTGTGTGTGTCTGTGTGTGTGTGTCTGTGTGTGTTCATTGCTTCTTATTTGCTGTTCAAGTTGTATAGCAAGCCTAGGTCCTGTGTAGTTCCAGGACTAATAAGCAAGCTTATCACTATGCCATTCTCAACATCTGCTTAAGACACATTCAATAACAAGACGAATTTATTTTAAAGGGTAGTGTCCCTTTCTCATTTCAAGAGTGCTTTGGACGGAAGCCATCATCCCACGTGCATGAGCAAGGGCACCATCCTTAAAAGACAAATGTCCCAGGAAGATATCCCATACCTGGGGACCCAGAGAAAGATGGCTCTGTCTGCAGTTTCATTTGTGACATGCAATCCAGAAACAGGGGTCCAATATTCTCAGTGACCAGACAGTAAGGTTTAGACTTCATAGCCATTCAAATGGCATTTTCCAGCAGAAATCTTAAGTTATAAAGATATTCTAGGGGTCTACAGCTGGGATTGTAATATACTCTAAATTTGGGTCTTTTGAAGCCATTTCTGTAAATTGCATTTGACAGAGACAAAAGGCTCCACTTATACTCCAATGAAAATTGCTTTGCTATTAGACAGACCCTCTTAAGTCCATGCCACTCTGCAAGGGGACGAACGCTAAGGAGAGCACTTAGCGTTCTTTTCCTAGGTTCACGCATGGGAAGCAGGCGCCTGTTTTCTCACTTGTAAGATCTTCCGCCAGGCTGTTGACCTTCACTTCTCCTTCCCTCTTGGAATGGAAGAAAAACCTCTACGTGTGTGTGAGTTCGTTTGGAGCCCAAAGACGGCATCAATGAACAGAGCTTTGATTAATGAGCCTCATTCGATTAAATGTGTCAGGTGATACCCACGTCAACCCAACTCTTAGACTCTACCATCACCTCTCAAGAGTGATTAAGATGATCCTTTGGATGCTAGAGACTGAGCTCAATTCTGTTCTTACTGGTGAGGAAACTCCACCTTTGGGGTCCAGTGAAGCTTACATAGTGCTTCCTGAGTCGATTCCCACAAGTACATCTATCCTGCCAATTTGCTTTACAGTGAAAATAATTCAAGAACAGGTTGGAGAGATGGCTCAGTGATTAAGAAAACTCATTCATCGCTGGGCAGTGGTGGCACACACCTTTAATCCCAGCACTTGGGAGGCAGAGGCAGGCAGATTCCTGAGTTCGAGGACAGCCTGGTCTACAGAGTGAGTCCCAGGACAGCCAGGGCTACACAGAGAAACCCTGTCTGAAACAAAACAAAACAAAACAAAAAGCACTYGTTCATTCAGGAGACCTGAGTTCAGTTCCCAACACTCCATCGTGGTAGATGTTTCGTTCACCTGTAACTCCAGCTCCAGGAAATATGATGCCCTCTTCTGGCCTCCATGGTTATCTACATTCATGTGAACATCCCC